>JAODAL010013597.1:0-90671 GCA_025379985.1 Phyllomedusa bahiana
AAAAATTTTAAAGGCTCCCAATATCCAGGAAAATATTTCAATAGAAAATTTTTAATAATAAAGCTATTGCAATGTCTACATAAGTTTGGTGAACTTTATCCAGTCTTCTTTAGAGCGCTGGTCTATTCGTATAATACAAGATATTTTTTGCACCTTTCAATTCACCTGTGGTGACTATAAAATTGCTGGATTCAAATTTAAGTGCAAGGTGGATTATCAACAAAAGTGGAATGGGCAAAATTGAAAATGAACACCTATCTGAAATGTATACTGATAATAAAAGTGGAGTTTTGCACCTAACAAAGAGACCAGGAGTTACTAGAAAAGATGTGTATCCTATAAGTTCAGGCTGCCCAATATCCAGGAAATATTTAAATAGAAAACTGTTAATAATAAAACTATTGCAATGTCTACACTAAGTCTTGGTGAACTTTATCCAGTATTCTTTATAGAGCTTGTCTGTGTTCGCCCGGGGGGCCCCCCCTCGCTCCCCCCCCGTGACTTTACAGCAGTACATGCTCCTTTAAAATTCTCTACCTAACTACATAAAATCTTCCAATCTCTAATCTAACTAAAATGTAAGGATCACAGCTAATAGTAGAGGTTTCTCTTTGAAGAAATATAATAATTTCGCTGAGCTGTTTGGACACAAGCAGAGCGCACGTCCTTCTGCTTGAGATGCATGAGAGACACTGAGGCTGAACAGGAAACGCTGTTCTATGTAAAACGAGGTCATGTGATTTTTCCAGCCAATCGCAACCATACACATCCCAGTCATGACGTCGCACACACATCTCACCCTGCTCTATTCTGTAATCTGATTTGCTGGCCGCCAAAATTATAGGAAGCGCCGAAAAGGCGCGATCTTAATAGATGGTGCACAGATTTTAACCTAAATTATCGCATGATCTAAAAAATCCGATCACCATAAAAACTGTGCCGATTTCAACTTTATCGATAATAATCGCTCAACACTAGTCACCACAGCAGCAGAACAACGCTTAATTAACCCCTGGATGTAAATTGCACAAAAGAATTGAGCAGCCAAAAATGAAGTGGTATTTGTATTGTAAAAACGCTGTTTCTTTAAATGAATACAACAGAAACAGGCTTAGATCACCCTTGGATATTCAATGTGCTGTGAGCAGATAGCATTAAAATGTATATGCAGCTGCACTGGACGCACACTGGACTTCAGATCCAAACCCCACAAAATCAGAAATAGAACGTTAAGAGAAGCAGTCTCTGAGACAAGCTGTGACACCCCCAAAAATCGCTGTATAAAAATGAGTTCTTTAGTATCAGCTATCATAAGCAGCCGCGGCAGCACCTTCCCTACTCAGTACAGTGAGAGCGGTATGAGCTCCCAGCGTCGCGCCCGGACTCATATAGTGCGGTGACGTCACAGAATCCCGCCGGTCTCTGTTTGGCTTCATCTCTGCACATGTCATGCAGGCTATGCCCTTCTTCCTCCCAGAGTTCTTTGCCCCATGTAACGCCATGTGCTCGCAGCCATTTTATCAATCAAAAGCACACTTCGTTCACGCGAAGTACCTCAAAGTTCAACTTCGTTCCGAACCAAAGTTTTCCTGAAATTCTAAACGAATTACACTTCGTTAGAATAAATTCGCCCATCTCTACTAATAACAGTAAAATATCAATGTGTTTCTCTATCCATATACTGTTATCCTTGTTTCACAAGGATATCAGTTTGAATGAATTGTGTATAACACCCTCTTTTAACCATTTTTTTTTAGAAGTAAAGTATCCTGCCATCCTGCATACGATCTTTGACACTGTATACATTTACACTCAATTGTAAACCAAATACTGAAACTAATAACTGTGATTTGGCAGATATTTGTACCAAATCTTGTAAGTTGCAAGGTGAGTCCTCTGTGGATTGGACCAGTTAGTACATTCCAAAGATGCTTAATCAGATTGAGATCTGAAGGCCAAGTCAACTTCTTGAACTTTTTCTCATGTTCCTCCACCAAATAACATAGCCATGACTGGCCTAATCATGCCACTTAAACTGTCATGCAGCTCCCAGGGAACTCCTGGGCCGGCAGAGACTGCCGACCGAGGAGACCTAGCATTACAGGGGGCGTGGTGAAAGCCGTGCACCCCCTGCGATGTTGATACATACAGGGGAGAAGGCAGGACGGTATCGATCCGTCCTGCCTCCTCCCTGTACCAGCAGCTGCATAGCGAGTGTGCAGCTGCTGACAGACTGCAGAGTCAGAGGCTAATGGGCGGGCAGGTGGTTCTTCGCGGTTCCCACCTCGGGTGAGCGGAGCCTCGGCGCCCCGGGCGATCTCCCACCTTGCCCGCCCCTAGGGACGGCCCTGCATGCATCAATAAGGCTTGGGTGCCCATAACCCTGCTGCTGATTCACTTGTTGCCTTTCATTAGACTACTTTTGTTAGGCACTAACCACTGCATACCTGGGATAGCCCACATGACCTACAGTTTAGAGATGTTATGAACCTATTTAAATTCTGACCCTTCGCCACTTTATTGGCTTCCAACACATTTATTTCAAGAATTGAATGCTCACCAGCTGCCTTATGTGTTCCCACCCCCTTGACAGGTACCATTGTCATTAGCTAATCAATGTTATTCACTTCAATTGTCAGTGGTTTTAATGTTACTGCTGATTGGTGCATATAATATTATGCAATAATATCTATGTATACAGAAATGGAAAGCACAATGGGGGGAAAAAGAAGAAAAAAACCTCTAAAGCGGTTTTCTCCCCACAATGATTAACTTTTATGTAGGGAAAGGTAAATTAATAATATTAGCACATTTTATCTCCTCTTGGAGTACACAAGTATTTCTGGTTAGGGACCTCACCCCATATCTCCCTGCTCTCCTCTTATTGCTCTAAGCTGTCGTCAGTCAGTCAGTCCAACCATGATGAGTCACTTCTTGCTGAGTCTTATCTCTTTACCTTAAGATAATGTCAAGACAGGTTTTAAGCCAGAGAGCTCTGTAGCCTTGTACACAGCTATATACAAGTCTCTTGCAGTCATTTTATTGTAACAGGATCAGCCAGGAATAGCAGATCTGATATTCCAATCAGTGATATAGAACCACCCATAGCCTAACCAGGAAGTGTGAGTCTGAAACTGCCTGTGGCTCTGCGAAACATCATGCTGAGAAAACCCTTTACATTTGGTTTCCGCTAGATCCATCTATCTATTGTATGTCATTTTTGAAACAGAAAATTATACACTAAAATTCCTTAAGAGAAGCATTTGTCAAATTCATATTTCAACATACATTTTTAAGACATAAACCAAATATAATTGGCATGTACTATAAAACTGCTCATTCTTTCCCCTATTTAGTTCTTAAATGTAAATAATCCTGAACAATTGTCTTTCTCTCTTAAATTCCTGTTTCATTGACTTTGTGACCTAAACTGTGATCTTTGACATTAATGTTGAACAAAATTAATTAATTTTTTTAGAGTGAAAAGCTGTCACCTTGATAAATTTACCCTTTTATTGTCTCAGAGTCTGTGTGAAGTACCAGGCAAAAAATTGCACAAATAATGATTAATTTAATCCATTTTCATGTCAAACTAGATTAATTGTGAATAAAGGATTCCCGCTTTATCATTAATGACATCTATTCCATGTGAAAAAGTGAATAGATTTCAGCTCTGGGAACAGAGTTTCACAAGGGAGTATGAAAAATGGATTGTAACCTTTTGTGAGGTTTCTGTTTTATTGATTCCCTCTGATATGGAAAACATCCATATAATCTTTGCAGCTTAGATTTACCACACAGAAAATACTAAAAAAAATCTATTTTTCCTTTATTTTATGGGAATAAAATAAAAAGGTAAATGTAAGTGTTAAATTGAATCAGATGGTATTATAAAGAATACTAAATAATAAGAATAAGATAAAAATTCAATGTTGCTACTACTACACAGATACATGTGAACACACAAACAATACAAAAATAATAAAAACACAAAAAAATTCAATTAAAAAAGATATTATAAAGAATAATAATTAAGAGTAATAAGAAATAATAAAAACAATAAATAATATTCAATGTTGCTATTACTGTCATTACTAGAAATGATGTAACATACAGGTACACACACATCAGAAAAAACAAAAAATAAAAAAAAAATGAAATAAAAAATTGTAGTATACTAGTTACGGTAATAAAAATTAGATTAATAAAAACAATAAACAATATGCAATGTTAATACTACTATCATTACTGCAAATTTTATATAAGTTACAAGTGTACACACACATCAAATATTGCAAAAAATTATAATTATAATAATAATCAAAAAATGGTACTATACAGAATACTAATTAATAGGAGTAAGATAAAAAAAAAATCATGCAATTATCTGGGGAGATATAGGATTCTGGAAAATGCATTAGTTGACTAGTGCATCATACAACACTTCATTCTATATTAGCTATGTAAGTAGTAGTTTAATGTAAACTAATCTATCAATAGTTCAGAATTTTATTTTAGGGAATACACATTCACACTATTCTTGTGTTTAACATACCAGAAAAATGATAGAACCCAAACAAATCAAGTTATATCTTAATGGAATCCATCAGGATTCTCTGGGATCCTTTGAAAAACAGGTCATAGAAGATATTGATTTGTCAATAGAAGTAATATAACCAGGTTAAAAGAGTCTAAATAGGCAAAAATCTATAAATATATGTATGTGACCAGCTAAGATGTAATAATGTATGTTATCAGAGCATTCAAAATTGATAGCTGCATTTAAGGAAACCTTAGACCGTTTTTTTTTTGGGTTTTTTTTAAAATCAGAGCTGTGTATGATCTCCTTGTGTAAATGCAGTATCTAGATGATCTACTCATGATGTTAGCAAAACTGCTCTAGCTTAATAGTGCCCATATATTTTCAATAGATGTTGGACGAATGCTTTTTCTTCCGATTCCCCCATACACGTGTTTTCAATGGGAAATGGAGAGAACAACATGATAGGGTGATAAAATTCAACATACTTAATCTTTTGTCCCCTGACATCATCTGATGGGGGAAGTGTCAAGAGACCCACATACAGATTTGATAGTCAGCTGGTCCCACCAAAGTCAAAATTTTTGTTAACCTGTATGGTGGCATTTAGACACAAAGCAGCATGCTTAAACACGGATAATAAAAACAGCAGGATTCATAATTTCCATTGTCTATCTTTTACATTAGAAATGTAGTAACAAAATATGTCTGTTGTCCTGCACAGGCAGAAAACATAAGCTAGAACAGTGATTGCAAACCTTAATACTGTGGGGGAACTCCAGAAAAATAAAATTCTACTCCCATTTTCACATTAAAAAAATTTGGCATAGGGAATGAAATAATTTTTAACATGTGCAATATGTTCTGGCTCAAAATCATACTGTATATTACTTTGGCTGCTTCCATGCCAAAATTATTACGCTATTCACACTGTAAAAGCAACCCTTCTTCTGGGAATGCCTTTCAGGTTCCACGGAAGCAGGCGAAATGTGAGGAATATGTCCATTATACAGTATTTTAGAGATCACATATGTCACCCTACAGTTCTGCTGTGAACAAAGGCCAAAAAACTGGTTTCACAAAAATGCTCCAAAAATTCACCAAATCCATTTGAATTATTTATTTGAAACAGCTTGATTTCCTCTCAGTATTATTGTACTGTGTTTAGTTATAAATCACATTGATAATATAAAACATCTGTGAAAAGGGCTATAATGGGGAAAAAAATTCAAATAGGAATGCATAAATATATCTGTATTTCTTTGATATAGTAGCTTCAGTTCTTTGCATATGTAAATAACTTGGAGGACATTTTATCCACTGATTCATCTGAACTAAAAAGAAAAATCTTGATTTCTGAGTGGCAAATGAAAAAGAATAACAGTTCTGCATCTTTACATGAAAAGAAAAGCAGAACATAACTTTAAAAGAATCATCAACACATGTACACAACAAGGGAAGAAAAATCAAAAATAACATTTTTCAAATATATCAGTCTTCAGCTGGTGTCAGTCATAGTCTTTTGTAACATGATAAAGGCAGAATCTTGGCAATTATTGGTGATTTTTTTGTCTCAGAAAGCATAAATCACCAGTATATAGTGAGCTTTAGTCTACTTGGAAAAAACAATGTATGACATTGTTGGTGGGAAGGAAGGCTGCTAGGGGCATTTTATCATTGATTTTTCTATGGATCATAGGGACAGCTAGCTATTGTTTCAAATTGTCTTGGATAAGACTAGGCTGAAGATGCAGTGATGCAGTAAACATTCTCTCCAACCAGCTGCTAGGGTCAAATCTCATCATGGCTCCACACCCCAGCAAGAGGTTGACTAAGATTACATACTTAATTTTTTATGAATATGGTAAAATTATCAGCACAATATGTACCATTATCTTTCAACACCACCTCAAAGCCTGTGGCCACATTTAAATACTGTATCTATTGCTTAGACCAATTTCATGATTCCATTTTTTAGTCAGTATTTTGCCTCAGTATTCGTAAACCAAAAGCAGGAGTGAATCCAAAATATGAATCTTTCCATTATACTTTTTCACTGTGTAGGTTTTAAGACTGGTTTTGTATAGTAACTAAAATGATGCTGTGTTAAAGTGGCCTATCTTTGCATACTAAGACTTCCTACCATTTACAGAAGGCTCTACTATAAACTGCTCTTGTCACGTGAACAGCCACCAAGAAAAACTGCACTAGTAGACTAGTTGTGATATGAAAGACACACAATATACTGAGAAATTAAATCCTACACATCATTTTATGTTAATTAATAAAAAAAAAACCCAAAAACTTTTTGTTTTTTTCCCCCATCTACTAACAACCCCCCCCCTGCATTTTGTTTTGTATGTGGTCCCACCATTTTCCTCCTGGCAGCGGGGCCCGCGTCTGGGGTTTTAATGGATTCCGATTGACCATCACCCCAATACCCCCAACCCCTTCCGCTCCTGTCACTGCACCTAAAATATCTCCAAAATCCGCCCATTTTATGTGGAAAATTTAAAAACTTCATTACGCTCTTATTTTTCTGTCTTGACTACTGAACTCCTGCTTATGGGTCCCCCTCTCTCCCCAAACCCCCCTCTCAATCTTCCAGAATCAGCAGCAGTTGTCTTTCTTCCAGCCGTAACTGATCCCTTCCCCTGTGTCAGTCATGCATGGTTCCCCACCCAGTACAGGATACGTTAAACTCGCACTCTCACCCATAAAGCTCCCACAGCGCTGCTCCTCCCTACATCTCCTCCCTTTCTGTTACGCCCACCCCGTGTCCCCGCTTGCTGATGATAAGATACATTCCCCAATCTCCGAAAACCCCCCAGCCCCCCTACAGATTTTACAGTGCGGGGACCAATTTTTCTGGAATTGCTACGCGGCGATCAGCACTTCCCAACCTCACAGTTTTAAGGGGCCCCGAAAATACATTTCTCAGCGGCCACAAAATCCCCAACGCTATCACAACCCCTTTTTTTTCACTCCTGCACGGGCATCCAAACCACATTATCTTATATAGATGACAGTCGGTGGCAGTTCATCCTTTTTCATGTAAACCACCCCCCTATTTATGAACATGGGACCCTTTAAAACTTGGCATTTTAACCGATGTTTCACCCATAACCCGATGTTGTAAGCCCCCGGCAGGGCCCTCACACCTTTTTGTTCGTTTGTAAGTACTTTTAATGTGTAATGACTGTTGTTTACCCTTTAATTTGTAAAGTGCTGCGGAAAATTTTGGCGCTATAGAAAAAAAATTATTATTATTTTATTATTATTTAAAAAACCCAAAAAATAAAAAGCAAAATCTTTTTGAAAAAAAATTAAAAAAAAATATTAATAGTATAGGCACCTTAACAAGAAAACAGTGGGAATGAATGACCAAATATATGCATACATTAAGGGAGACATGTTTGAACTTGGTGCCAACTCGATAGTTCTGACTTTTTCTTAGTGTAGCAGGCACCAGAAAATACGAAAGTGTCATATGTGGGTTCCTTAATCTGCATGATGTATGCCTTGCATAGCATATTTTTTGCTAATTTTTGGTGCATAGTTAGCGCATTCAAAAGTGCCGTGTCCGGGACAGAATGCGGCAAGTTTTGGCATGTGACTGTTGACAAATCTATACAACAGGTTTATGACTCAAAAGACACCAGAAAACTGGTCCCGTTTAAACATGTTGCCCTAAGTGTACAAAGAATGTCCTTGTCCCCCGTGACTGTACCCTCCAGGGGTGTAAGATAAAGTTAATATGACAGGACACTGCAATATCTCAGTATTTTACAGTATATTTTACAAGTGACCGCACCCCCTTCTGTACATGCAAGCAAGGGAAACTGGAAGGAAATATAATTTACTTTTAAAAAATGTATTAAAAATAAAACAGTTTTCCACTTTTCATACCAAGAAAAAAAATCAGTAAAAGTGTAATTAATTAAAATTTAACAATACTCATTTCCCATTGTGAATGTCATAAGACAATACAGGGATAGTATTCTTTTGTGCTCCCTGCCTCCAAGACAACTGAAGGTAATCAAAAATTCATATATAACCCATAGGTACCAATAAAAAAATACAGCTCATCTTTTAGAAAACAGACCATTATATGGGTCAGTAGGCTGAAAATGAAAAAGTGCTTAGCATCAAAAAGAGGACATGAAAAGTAAATTAATAAAAAAAAGTGATGAAACATAAAACAATATAATTTTGAAATTGTTAAAATCATAGTAACTCGCAGAATACAGTTATTTTGTCATTTGTGCCATGTGGTGAACTGATTAAAAGCGAACCCCAAAAAACAATGACACAGTTGTATTCTTTATTTCCATTCAGCCCTTCAAATACTTTTTTGGTGGTTTTCCAACACGTTTTACCATTGAAAAATACAACATGTTGCAGTGAAAAACAAACCATAATAAGGCTAAGTCAATGAAAATTTAAAATAGCTATGGCACCTGGAAGGTGGGGATAATAAAAAACAAAATGAATACTAAAAATCACTGCATATAGCAGGGGTTAAAACACTATTGGCGACATGCATGAACAGGGCTGTGCCAGTTTTCTGGTGTACTTTGAGCTAAAAAACTGTTGTATCCCTTTTTTGAATGCGCCCAAGGTTTGGCTTGAAACTGCCATGCACATCCATGCCACGGCTTAGGCAAAATTTGGCGCATAACACTGTATGAGCCAATGTTGGGTGCATAACACCCTTTCATTCATACTGACATATTCTACACTCCTCTATATCGATTTAGAACGGGTGTGTTGACGACAAATTTCATACATGTAGTCCTATGCCTCTTAAAAGCTGTCGTTAGGCCAGGCTTAACTCTAGAATTCTGAAAGTAAGTTATTCTGCTATTATTCTTTACATACAATAACATATACATTAGGAGTTTTATATGTATATATATTTTTTTATTTTTTATTTTTTTTCATGGGATCTGCATTTGAAAATTTCAGCATATTTTATTGCCCCCTTGTATTTGAATTGTCTTGTAGAAGATAATTCTTTAGAGTTTTTTCTTACTCTATATAATAATACTTAATATTTGTTGTATTTTTAATATGTCCTCTATTAAATGCATTTTAAGTTCCCATTTTCCTGATAAAAGAGAGCTGGTATTGTACCATATTTAACTTTAGTCCAGTATGTTGTTTGGAAAGATTCTGGAGAAGCAAATCTGCATAAAGGTGGTTTTCACGTTTGCCTTCCATGACATTTTGATGAGTTTTCAGGCAGTTAGATGTTTTATTAAAGATGTTTTTTCACTACAAAAATTAGCTTTCCACATACATAGACTGTAAATTAAAGACTTTCTCTAAATATATTGTTTTGTTGATTTTACTTTAGTCATGAGATAAGAGACATTTTGTTAGCTCTCTGAGTGCACACAGGTTGCTATGGTTACTTGCATAGCAGACGGAGAGTCTGTTATCTGATTAGCTGACAGGGCAGAGAGCAGGAAGTGACATCACTCCCTCAGATGGACTGAAGGGACTGAGCTCAGGAGAAAAAGTAATTAAAGGGGTTCTCCAGGACTATCCTTTAATTTGTTACAGGGCTCACAACTATATTATATTAAACTTTGTCATACATACTTATTAACCGCTCACCGACATTTGACGTACCCATACATCAAGGTCGGGTAGCGGTTCCCGCAAATTGACGTATGGGTAAGTCATGGCGATCTTGCGCGCTCACAAGCGGAGCTCGCAAGATCGCAGCATGAAACCAGCAGTATATTACCGCTGGCATGATGCCGCATCCCCCACGGCCGGAGTGAGCTCCGGCCGCGGGGGAATAACCCCTCGACATCGAAGCTGCGGGCAGCAGGAGTGAGTTCCTGCTGCCCACGATCCCGGTGCAGTAACGGCGCTCCGTGTTGTCTGGTGACGTCACGATGCCCACAATGCATTGTTGGCAGCATGACTGAAAGCTGCCATAGAGACCAGTACACAGCTGTAAGCTGTGTGCTGATCTCCTATTGCATGAACGATCTGACGATCGTTCATACAATTCCCCTCTGGGGAAAAGTGAAATAAGTGTTTAAAAGTTAAAAAAAAGTGTGAAAAAGTAAAACACAAACACAAAAAATAAAATAAAAACACGTACACCGCCCTTTACCCCTTTACAAACGCCAATCGCCCCAAAGAAGATCAAAAATAAATAAAGTACCCATATTTGGTATTGCCACATGCGTAACGACCCACCCTATAAATCTGTCATGTTAATTAACCAGTAAGGTGAACACCGTAAAAAAAAAAAAAAACAGTCACAGAATTGCGATTTTTGTTCATCCCGCAGCACATAAAATGGAGTAAAAAGTCATCAAAAACTCATATCAACATCAAAGTGGTGCCAATTAAAACGTCAGTTCATCTCGTTAAAAAAAAGTCCTTAAACAGCTCTGTATACGGAGAAATTAAAAAGTAATGGCTATTAGAAGATAGCGATGAATAAATCTTGTTTTACACAATAAAAACACTTTTTAAACACAAAATTGTGCTTCCGCATAAAAAAACTATATAAATTGGGTATCACCGTAATCATCTCAACCCACAGAGTAAAACTAACTTGTCACGGATACTGCACGGTGAACTCTATTAAAAATAAAAATAAAAAACACTGCTAGGATTGTAGTATTTTCTTCACCCTGCCTTCCAAAAACGGATTTAAAAGCGATCATAAAAATCTGTCCCCCAAAAATTATACAAAAAAAACATCAACTCCTCCCGCAAAAAAAAAAGTCCCTATAACTCCGTAAACAGAAAAATAAAAAAGTTTATGGCTCTCAGAACTATGGCGATGCAAAAAGTGTTTCCTTTTCAAATAAAAAAATGGTTTTTATTGTGTTTAAAAGCAGTAAAACATTAAAAAAAAATACAAATTGGTATCCGCTGTAATGTATCAAACTGCTGAGTAAACTAGAATGTCAATTATACGCACAGTGGGCCGCTGTAAAAAAAAAAACACTACCAGATTGCTGTATTTTGTTCAAAATGCTCACAAAATCTTTATAAAAAGTGATCAAAACATCACATGCACCCATAATGGAACAATTAAAAACAATTTAATCATCTCGTAAAAACAAGCCCACAATCGCTCTGTATACAAAACATTAAAAGCTAAATTTGTCAGAATAGGACAACATAAAAAAACAACTTTTATATAAACTCACTTCTATTGTGTAAAAGTAATAAAATATAAAAAACTTTTATAAAATTTATATCCCTTGTAATTGGAACCAACCCCCTAGTAAAAGTTATCCTGTCATTTATCCCACACAGCAAACGCTGTAAAAATGAACCCAAAACAAAGACGGACTGCGTTTTTTCCCCCCATTTTCAAGGCCAATTTCTAAAAAAAAAAAAACTACGGAACACCTGTGCGAAAATGCAAATTTCACCCTTAGATGGGGATCCCTGAGGGGGTTGAATCCAAATGGGCAAACTTCTGAAG
This sequence comes from Phyllomedusa bahiana, assembly GCA_025379985.1. Taxonomy (NCBI): domain Eukaryota; kingdom Metazoa; phylum Chordata; class Amphibia; order Anura; family Hylidae; genus Phyllomedusa; species Phyllomedusa bahiana. The sequence continues at coordinate 12,009 of JAODAL010013597.1, forward strand.
GTTTTTACTGTTTTTAGTATTTGGGGCTTTGGGGAGCGACATGGCCCCACCAATATTGGCGCGAAAGCCAAATAGCACTCCCTCCCCTTTTACCCCCCGCCATGGCCCAAACAGCAGTTTACCCCACATTAGGGTATTTTCCCAACTTGTAAGAAATTGTGTAAAAAACAATTTGGGGCTTTTTTTTCCAGGGTTCCTTGTAAAAATTAAAAAATTTTCAGTAAAATTGCAGATTATTGAAAAAAAAAAAAATTTTTTTTTTTTCAGAGCCAACGCTAAAAAAAATTTGTGAAAAACCTATGGGGGGATATCTTACTGCCCTCTGGATTATACCTAAGGGGGGGAGTTCAAATGGCGTCTTTTTGGGGAGTTTATTTGGGTTTTGCCCTTGGGTTCTACAAACCTAAATGGCGCCTAAATAAAATTGTAATGAAAATGAGACCCCAGAGTCCAAATAGGGGCTCCTCCTCTTTTGAGGCTTGGGGAGCCAAATGGCCACTAGGGCAATATGGGATATCCCCGAAAAAGGTCAAATCTGAGGATCGAATTAAGCTGAATTTTTCATGGTCCTCTACGGTTCAGTGAATAATGAAAAAATTGAAAATCTGCAAAAAAAAAATGAAATTTGAATTTTACCTCCCCTTTGTTTAATTTCTGTGGAAATCTAAAGGGTCATCAAACATCTTAAAAAGTTTTTTAAATACTTTAAGGGTCTCCTTTCTTAGATGGGGGCAGTTTTTGGGTATCTAAAATACAGAACCCCAAAATCACATCAAAACTGGATGGGTCCCTAAAAAAATCTATTTGCTAATTTTTTTTTAAAATGTAAAAATTACTACTTATTTCTAAGCCCCTTAATGTGGTAAAAAAAAAAAACCATTAAAAAATTAGCCCAACCCACAGTAAACATATGGTAGATCAGTTATAAAAACATTTTTGGGGGAAAACTATCCGCTTACATGCAGAAATTTTTGGGAAATTTGAAAATTGCTATTTTTTTCAAATTTTCATGATATTTTTATATTTTTCACAAATAAACAAGGACTTTTTGGACCAAAATCTATTACTAACTTAAAGCACAATGTGTCACGAGAAAACAATCTCAGAATCACTTGGATAAGTAAAAGTGTCAAAAAGTTATTCTCACATAAAGTGACACATGTCAGATTTTAAAACCAGGGCTCTGTCAGGAAGGCCAAAACTGGCTCTGGTGGTAAGGGGTTAAAAATGATTTACCTGTCTTACTGTGCAGAACCAGGCAAAGAGCCTTGTCTTCCCCTAACCCCTACAAACCATGGGATGTACATTGATCACATGACCTCAGTGAACATTACATCACACTCAGTTGGTGTGCTTTGAAGCCAGGTTGAGCTCAGGAACACTCCCCTGTAGTGGGAGTGACCCGAGCAGAGAAGTATCTGGCTGCATTTGCTCCTGCCAGCCTGTAGTCTGAAAGTGAATAGAAGTAATTACATTAGAGTAATTACTGGTGAAGGAAAACTTTGTTTATCTTTGAGTCCTGCTGGCAGAACTTAGTAATAGAAATGGGAGCAGAGGACAGCAGTTCAGAGCTGGGGAGTTGTGTACTGCTGTCCTGAAAGTTATGACTGCAGCTCTGTACAGTTTACATAGTGTCTCATGACTCCTAGCTATCATTATTACATGACAGTAAGTAAAGAGCTGGGAGGGATTACACATTACTGTCAGCACAATGTGATAATTGTGGAGGGAAGTCCTAGATTTCAATGCAGACTGGGACTTGTAGGAAAGAGCTGCTGGAGAATTGCTTACACTCCCAAAAGCAGGAAGTTTTACTGCAAAAAGTGGATCTTATGATAAATGAATAATGAGGCAAAAGAAAAGAGAAGAAACACATGAAGGTAATGGAATATTTTTACTTTTAAATTTAAATGCTGATTATAGTGTTCTATGAAATCTCTAAACTGTAATATAACCCCTTTAACCCTAACAAGATTAGCATATGTTTAAGATAAGGACATTGTATTCAGTGCTCACAGCACCTGTAGCTTTTGTTTAATGAAAAGTAGCTCTCCTGTTCTTGTCAGGGTAGAAGCTGAATGTGTTAATCCCCTCTATATAACCAAAAACAAAACTATTTTAAGTCTAATGGAAATAGACACCTTTTTTAAACACTGTTGCACTGTGTGTAATGACCCGTAGCCTTCTTTCAAGTTTTTTGCCCCAATTCTGGAATACCCCTTTAAGGTAAAATCTGCAGCAGGATTTTTGCCACAGATACATGGTGGATTTTTTTCATATATGAATATTTCCTTACAGAGATTAAATCAGTGTGAAACCACAGTAAAATCCACATTACACATGCAGAATTTTTGTACATTCATGTTTAATTAGCCTTCTACTATAGTGTTTTCATATGAATTAGATCACATTCCTTAGTTTGTACAAGACAATAGAATACGAATACTTATTAGTTAGTCATTCAGGCCACATGCATTGTTCACTAAGAAACTGCTCTAAGACTTAGGAAAAGGCTTTGATTCTGCACATGAAAAGCATCAATGTACTTTGCTACAGGGCATAGCCACCACCAATAGAACTTAACACTGGTAGGGGGTCTTCCCATTACTCTAACCACAACAGTCTTTCATTGGGCGTGATAAGCTGTTTACTGCTATCAGCCTTTGTAAGCATACACTATTTAGAAGTTTACCCACAATGATTGATTCCAGTGATAATAATCCCTGCCACAGTCATTTAAATTCATTAAATTCATTTGACATGTTAAAAACTTGACTCATTAGAGAAGGCCCAGTGTGATGATCTGTGTGCATATGTAATTAGGTTTTAGTGGTCAGCAAAGGAATAACAAGCCTTTGACTATTAGGGCTTGTTCACACGGCGTTTTTGTGATCCGTTTTACGGATCCGTTTTACGAATCCGCAAAACGGATCTAATAATTGTCAGCGTGATTAACATTGAGTTGAATGGCAAAAGCGCATCGCTGTTCCCACGGGAGATCAGCGATGCGCTTTTGAGGGCTCTCCTGCACTGCGCTTTTCGGATCCGCTTTAAGAATTGACATGTCAAGTCTTCTTGCGGTTTACGCAAGTGAAAGCCCATAGGAGATAAGGGAGTCCGCTTTTGGCACTTGTCCAAAAGCGCTCCACACTCCCGGTACGTAACAGCTGCGCTTTGCATCCTGAAAGCGGATGCGAAAAGCGCAGTGAGCAGGGCTGGATCGTGGGATGGGGCGCAGGTGAGTGGCGGCTGGATGGCGGGACCGGCGCGGCTGCAGGTAAGCGGGGCAGGTGAGCGGCGGCGCAGATCGCGGGGCAGGTGAGAGGCGTGGGGGCAGGTGAGCGGCGGCGCTGGAGATCGGGGGCTGCTGATCGGCGTGGACGAGGTGAGCTGGGATGAGGTGCTGCTGTGGGAGGACGAGGTGAGCTGGGACGAGGTGCTGCTGTGGGAGCACAAGGTGAGCTGGGACGAGGTGCTGCTGTGGGAGGACGAGGTGAGCTGGGACGAGGTGAAGCTGTGGGATGACAAGTACAGATGGGACGAGGTGCTGCTGTGGGAGGACGAGGGGAGCTGGGACGAGGTGCTGCTGTGGGAGGACGAGGTGAGCTGGGACGAGGTGCTGCTGTGGGAGGACGAGGTGAGCTGGGACGAGGTGAGCTGGGACGAGGTGCTGCTGTGGGAGGACGAGGTGAGCTGGGACGAGGTGCTGCTGTGGGAGGACGAGGTGAGCTGGGACGAGGTGCTGCTGGGGGAGGACGAGGTGAGCTGGGACGAGGTGCTGCTGTGGGAGGACGAGGTGAGCTGGGACGAGGTGAGCTGGGACGAGGTGCTGCTGTGGGAGGATGAGGCGAGCTGGGACGAGGTGCTGCTGTGGGAGGACGAGGTGAGCTGGGACAGGTGCTGCTGAGAGCTGGGACGAGGTGCTGCTGCGGGTAGGTCGAGGTGAGCTGGGACGAGGTGCTGCTGTGGAAGGACGAGGTGAGCTGGGACGAGGTGCTGCTGTGGGAGGACGAGGTGAGCTGGGATGAGGTGCTGCTGTGGGAGGACGAGGTGAGCTGGGACGAGGTGCTGCTGAGAGCTGGGACGAGGTGCTGCTGAGAGAGAGAGAGAGAGACTGACTAACTGACTGACTGACTCTCCCCGTCCTTCTGAAAACGCATCCGGAAGCGGATGCGTAAAACGCAAGTGAAAAAGCATTCAAAACGGATCCAAATAAAGTATCCAATGCTACGTTTTGCGGATCCGCTTTCCGGATGCGTTTTTCAAGTGCCAAAAACGGATCCGTAAAAAGGATCCAAAACACCGTGTGAACAAGCCCTTAGACTGCAGGCAATGGTAACATTAAAGAATGTTGTGCATGCTGTTAAAAAATCACTGCATATACACAGGTGAATCACATTATTACGACCACTTCCTACTTTTAATGTCACCAGCGTATAGTTCATGTAGGAAGTCATGGGTATACAAGGTGTGTGATAGTCTATATGCACACACATCTCTAATTTCTGTTATGGGTAAAAGGGGCTATTTTATTAAGGGCAATATTTCTGAAACCATAAAGCACAACATGCCATTGATGTGAGAAGTGAATGTCGACTACAAGAGTGTGCGAGGGTGGATTGACACACTACAGTAAAGCAACTCACCACCAAAATTAACCACTGGCAACCAGACGTGTCCAAAACAACAATTCAGTGAACCCTTCTGCATAAGGGGCTCTGAAGCAGATGGATGGTCACTGCACCTCTGTTAAAGGGGTTTTGACACAATCTCATTTCATACCTCCTGCATCCAGCTCTTCAGCTCTGTGTTCTAAGAAGGGGGTGTGGACTAGTTAGTAATAAGTCAAACAGTGCAAATAAAAAAGAAACCTCAATCAGGTATGTGCATTGATAAAGAGGAAACAAAGATCCACAGGTTAAGTTCCTGCAGGGATTTGAACCAAGGACCCTTGTGCTATAAAGCAAAAATGTTACCTCTTAGCTACAGTGTAGCAACTTACAATTCTTAAAAAAACAGACCTTTTTCACTAGAGAGAGAAAAGGCCTAGTGATGTCAGCCTGCCGAGTCACATGATCTGCAATTCAAACAAATCACACACATGGGGTGCAATAAATATCTATATACCTGCCTATAGGGAGCAATAACTATCTATATACCTGCCTATGGGGAGCAATAACTATCTATATACCTGCCTGTGGGGAGCAATAACTATCTATATACCTGCCTGTGGGGAGCAATAACTATCTATATACCTGCCTATGGGGAGCAATAACTATCTATATACCTGCCTATGGCTAGCTATAACTATATACCTGCTTGTGGGGAGCTATATCTATATACCTGTCTGTGGAGAGCTATAACTATGTACCGCCTGTGGGGTGTTATATCTATCTATATACTTGCTTGTGGGGTGCTATATCTATCTATATACCTGCCTGAGGGGACCTATATCTATTTATATACCTGCCTGAGAGGACCTATATCTATATACCTGCCTGCTTGAGGGGACCTATACCTATAAAGCTGCTTGCCTGAGGAGAGCTGTATACCTAGCTTACTGGGGGACTTATCTATATACCTGCCTCACTGAGGGTCAGAGTAAGTTCCCACAAAAATAAACCCCAAAAAACAAATGTTTTCCCGTTCACCCTGTTTTTTATTTTTTAGTCCTGCCTTCTAAAACCATCCCACTTTCTCATGCAGCCCCATGGAAAAATGTATTGCCTAGCCCTTGGGAATGTTTTTGTGTCATTCTCAATGGCCCACTCATCCATATGTTAAGCACTGTCAATGAGTTTGGTTTTGAATAGATCCTGCAGACCAATACATGCTGATCTTCTTCCCTGGGGTAGACAACATGCTTCAGCAAGACAATGCAATATGTCACATGGATATAAATGTCCAACATTGATTGGAAGAGAATGATCAAGACTTCTAAGTATTACCCTGGACTCCTAATTACCCAGACTCAAAGCATCTGTGGGACCACGTCAATCATTGTGTTTGCTCTGTGGATCCTTCCTCCATGCACCTTACAGCAGCTGTGCGGTGCACTACAGTCAGCATGGCTTCATACCTGTGACATCCTAACAGGACCTTTACTGAGTCTCTCTCAGCCTGTCTAGTTGCTGTCCATGCTGCACATGACGATTACCCTGGATATTAGTTGGTGATCACAATATTGTGACTCAACTGTGCAGTAGTTTTCAGTCATAGTAATCAAATGTCAGATCTTTTATATTAGGTTTTATTCACATGGAGCATGTCAGGTTTTTAAGCAGACTTTCTGGTATTTTTGATAGCAATAGTAGATCAACATAAGTCACTGTTCTTGCCATCAAAAATACCAAATCCCCGGCAGACAAAAATAGGGTTAGTGTAATTTGTCAGTATTGATTGGAAAACCAAATTCCAAGAATCCAGCAGTCCAAAGTAAGGGTAAGTTCACATGGTGTACAGTGGGGAAAAAAGTATTTAGTGAGCCACCAATTTTGCAAGTTCTCCCACTTAAAAATATGAGAGGCCTGTAATTGACCTCAACTATGAGAGACAAAATGAGCAAACAAATCCAGAAAAAAACATTGTCTGATTTGGATAAAATTTATTTGCAAATTATGGTGGTAAATAAGTATTTGATCAATAACAAAAGTTAATCTCAATACTTTGTTATATATCCCTTGTTGGCAATGACAGAGGTCAAATGTTTTCTGTAAGTCTTCACAAGATTGGCACACACTGTTGCTGGTATGTTGGTCCATTCCTCCATGCAGATTTCCTCTAGAGCACTGATATTTTCGTGCTGTTGCTGGGCAACATGGACTTTCAACTCCCTCCATAGGTTTTCTATGGGGTTGAGATCTGGAGACTGGCTAGGCCACTCCTGGACCTTGAAATGCTTCTTACAAAGACACTCTTTTGTTGCCCTGGTGGTGTGCTTGGACTCATTGTCATTCTGAAAGACCCAGCCATGTTTCATCTTCAATGCCTTTGCTGATGGAAGGAGGTTTGAACTCAAAATCTCACGATACATGGCCCCATTCAATCTTTCATGTACACGTATCAGTCATCCTGGTCCCTTTGCAGAGAAACAGCCCCAAAGCCTGATGTTGCCAACCCCATGCTTCACAGTAGGTATGGTGTTCTTTGGATGCAACTCAGCATTCTTTCTCCTCCAAACATGACGAGTTACGTTTCTACCAAACAGTTCTACTTTGGTTTTATCGGACCATATGACATTCTCCCAATACTCTTCTGGATCATCCAAATGCTCTCTAGCAAACTTCAGACCGGCCCGGACATATACTGGGTTAAGCAGGGAGACACGTCTGGCACTGCAGTATCTGAGTGCCTGACGGCAATGAACTACAATGAAGTTTTCTGTACTCAAAAATGCATCAAAATATGCATCAAAAATACGTACCAAAAGGTACATTAAATGACGAAGACATTCATAAAACATAACTGCATAATTTTATGCCTTATAGTCATGATTAATAACCACATGAGAGTTCTAAATACGTAAGCAGTTCTGTGTCTCATGATTATGCTTTAAAATGCACACTAAAAGGTGACATTAGAGGGGCACTACCATCAAAATGTTTCACATTCGCAAGCAGGGCCGCCATCAGAAATTTCGGGGAACCATACAGCTGAAGCATCGGGGCCCCCCTCTACCAACTTTGCCCCCTATCAACACCGCCCCCTACCAGTCCACCAAAAAAATAAAAATGCATTTGCACCATTGTTTTTGGATTCAGTTCTCGTTGTATTTTACAACGTACAGTTTATCTATATTGTGCGAGTCAGTATGTATACAAGAGCCAGCGAATACCGCCACATGATCACTGTATCTCACCACTATAATGTTACTGACCAAACCAGTATACCCAGACCAATACAATAACAATATACACAAACCAAATAATTCCACCACATCATCACCACATATCTCCACCATAGAGAGACTAAATAATACCACTGTACTGTTACTAAATATAAGCCGTTACACCAAGAGCAATAATACCTCCATACAGTGACCATATAGTGGTAGATACAAGTGCACACACAGTGCAGTTACAGCTTGTGACTCATAGGTGACATCCTGCTGATGAGTTGTTCATGTTTCGTTTTCTTTTCCATCCAGTCCAGACCGCCATTGGCGACTTCTCCCGGGCACCACTCGTCCCTGCAGAATTTACACAAACACCTGAGATTCCTCACTCTTATCATCCTCCCACTTATGTCTTCCCCATGTTCAAACTCCCCATCCATAGTGCCCAAAAAGGTAATAATTACCCCCTTAGTGCCCTGGTAGTTAGGTGTACATAACCCCCATAAGTAGTTAGTTATATAGGCCCCTTCCCGTAGGTAGCTAGCGGGCTCCCGTAGATAGATAGGTAGCTAGCGGGCTCCCCGTAGATAGATAGGTAGCTAGCGGGCTCCCCGTAGATAGATAGGTAGCTAGCGGGCTCCCCGTAGATAGATAGGTAGCTAGCGGGCTCCCCGTAGATAGATAGGTAGCTAGCGGGCTCCCCGTAGATAGATAGGTAGCTAGCGGGCTCCCCGTAGATAGATAGGTAGCTAGCGGGCTCCCCGTAGATAGATAGGTAGCTAGCGGGCCCCCGATGATAGTTAGCTAGCGGGCCCCCCGTAGATAGATAGGTAGCTAGCGGGCCCCCGTAGATAGATAGGTAGCTAGCGGGCCCCCGTAGATAGGTAGCTAGCGGGCCCCCGTAGATAGATAGGTAGCTAGCGGGCTCCCGAAGATAGATAGGTAGCTAGTGGGCTCCCCGTAGATAGATAGGTAGCTAGCGGGCTCCCGAAGATAGATAGGTAGCTAGCGGGCTCCCCGATAGATAAGTAGCCAGGTAGGTAGGTAGCAGGCCACCCATTGGTAGATAGCCAGGTAGGTAGGTAGTGGGAGAACTTGTGTGGGGCCCCACTCACCCACCGTGTGGCCCCTGCTCAAGTCTCCCCTAGCCATGTGGAGATTCTCCTCAAGCCCCCCCACTATGTGAAGCTATTGAGCACAACTAAGACACGGAGCGCAGGCTCTCTTTGAGCAGTGCAGGCCCCTATTTTTAAACGCAATGCTGGGCCTCTGAGATGAATGGAGTCCCCCCCTCCAGCCGTGTGGGACCCTTGTCAAAGCTTTCCTCTCTCCAATCATGTGGGGCCTTGCTCAATGCCCCCCAGCTGTGTGGGGCCCCCTCTCACCCAGCCTCATGGGACCCCACATAGCTGGAGGGGGGGGGCTTTGAGAGGGGCCCCACATGATTGGAGAGAGGGGGGGCTTTTCCAGGGGCCCCACAGCACTGCAGAGAGGGGGCTTTGCCTGGGGCCCCACAGCGCTGAAGAGAGGGGGCTTTGCCTGGGGCTCCACAGCGCTGAAGAGAGGAGCTTTGCCAGGGGCCCCACAGCGCTGAAGAGAGTGGGGCTTTGCCTGGAGCCCCACAGCGCTGAAGAGAGGAGCTTTTCCAGGGGCCCCACAGTGCTGAAGAGAGGGGGGGCTTTTCCAGGGGCCTCACAGCGCTGAATAGAGGGGGGGGCTTTTCCAGGGGCCCCACAGCGCTGAAGAGAGGGGGGGCTTTTCCAGGGGCCCCACAGCGCTGAATAGAGGGGTGGGGGGCTTTTCCAGGGGCCCCACAGCGCTGAAGAGAGAGGGGGGGGCTTTTCTAGGGGCACCACGGCGATGAAGAGGGGGGGGATTTTCCAGGGGCCCCACAGCGCTGAAGAGAGGGGGAGGGGCTTTTCTAGGGCCCCCACAGCGCTGAAGAGGGGGGGGGGCTTTTCAAGGGGACCCACAGCGCTGAAGAGAGGGGGGCTTTGAGTGGGGCTCCACAGCGCTGTAAAGAGGGGGAGGGGGCTTTGAGTGAAGCTCGCACACATGTGAGGGGTCCGTGCTCTGTCTCAGTGTCCTAGCTACGCGCCGCTCAGTAGGTGTACATGCATAGCCTAGGCAATTTCAGTGTAACTTACTCTCCTCCTCCATGCTGTGACAGGAGCAGCCGGGCCCCTCCTCCCTCTGACCGCGCCGCATCCACGAGACTCCGCCCACAGGGCGGAGACTCTAATTTAAATCGTCATCCCGCCCAGCGGAGGAGGAGCCGCCTGTGGGCGGAGTCTCGCGGATGCGGCGCGGACAGAGGGAGGAGAGTAAGTTACATTGAAATTGCCTAGGCTATGCATGTACACCTACTGAGCGGCGCGCAGCTAGGACACTGAGACGGAGCACGGACCCCTCACATGTGTGCGAGCCTCACTCAAAGCCCCCCCTCCATATTTGAAGTATAAACAGCGGACATGGTAGTGAGAACAGGCTGATTGCCTATTCTCTCTACCATTGCTGTGAAGCAAGGGAGCGTTACCTGCCGGCGGCCGCGGGCCCCCCCTTGCTTCACAGGCCGGCCGGGCCCCATACACCTGTACTGCCTGTACCCCCCTAATGGCGGGCCTGTTCGCAAGCAGTGATGGATTTCTTTTTTTTATATAAAATTGATTAAGTTCCTATGTTCATGACTTCCTGGTTTGTCTCTGTGACTTTCCTCTTGAGCACAACAGTTAGAGGATAGCTTGACGATTCTTCTTCCAGGTCAGTTATGGCCTGAGAGGTGTAAGTTTTATCAGCACTGGAAAATCCCAAGTGCAGAAAAAAATATTGACCAATTATCCTTTTATGTATTTCTTTTTTCATTGCCCTGTGGTCTAATCTAATCTTTATCTAGACCTATCCAGAAAACAATAGAGAGATCATTCCGTCATTACCTACTATGTTTAACGAAACTGCATATAGAGCACCTACAATATACTAAGGTTAGTCTACCTGACAATTTAGGAGTTTTTCTCTTTACTAGTCACAGCTAGAAAAGGAAAATATTTTATATGTAATTTTTAATTGAATGGAACTGCCGAATAAGAAAAAAATAGTTTTCCAGAAATATTGGTTTAACAAAAAAAATCCTTTCTGATAGAAGTGTCCGTTTTAGATCCCATTGACTGAATGAGAATAAGCCTGCATAAGGCCCACAGCTGTGCTTTTTGCGCACTGTTTGGCGTGTTACACACGGACAAAAAAAAAAACGGGACTTCAGGATCATTATCAGCGCATAATTGCTCCAAAAGATGCATTAAGTACAATGACGTTTCCTGTCCTGAAAAGAATGCATGAAAATGCCACAGGCACACTCGTGTCCCATCTCCCTGTATGCTACTTACCTAGCCATGCTCCTGCTCCTCCCTTACTCCTCTGCCGGCCGGTGCACGCGCTCCCACTCACTAGGCCGCCTCTGAAATTTAAAAAGCCAGCGTACTGGTAATTGGTTATTGCCGGGTGCTGACCGTATGTATCCGGGACACCTCCCGTAGTTCCCTGTCGGATCTTTAGTACCTGGTGCCTACTGAGAAAGCGTTCCTGAGTTGCTCCACTGCTATACCGTGTACCGTTCCAGTTGCCTCTGTCCCTCGACCATGAACCATTGCTGCCTGTTCCGACCTCCTTGCCTGTCTCCGACTACGAGTTTGCATGATGATTCTGTACCATGCAACACCTCGGCTGCCACCATAAGAAAGTCACGTCAGGGGTAGCAACTTGGTAGGATTCCTGTCGCAGCAAGCCCAACCTGCCTTGCGGTGGGCTCTGGTGAACACCGGGACTTACTTAAATTCTGCTCCCTGGCGTGGCTTATACCACCGCTTGTGGTGGTCTATTCGATCCACTACTCCTGCCTTAAAAGGACCAAAAGATAAAGTGCATAAAACGCATGAAAAAAATGCTTATTTCACTGTTAAAAATAAGTCTTGTGAACACAGCCATAAGAAGATGCACAATAAAAGCAAGATTCTCTCTTTTTAACCTCGGACTGCTGGATTCCTTGAACTTGGTTTTTGTAATACTACTTTGCGGTGTATTTCGTGTAGCTGAGGGGCTACTATGTGCGGTGGTTGGAGAATAGACTTTTTAGTAATAATAATAATCATCTTTATTTATATAGCAACAACATATTCCGCAACACTTTACAATATATATGGTATAAGTACAGACAAAAAGACAGATATTACACAATAAAAAGCTACTTACAGATAAGACACAAGGTGTGAGGGTCCTGCTCGCGAGAGCTTACAGTCTATTTATGTGTATGTGTGAGACGAAGGGTGAGAAGTGCTGTTTACAATGGTTCAGCCATGTTTAATAAATAGGGGGTGGTTTACGTAAAAATTGGATGAACCTGTCACTCAGACAGTACATTTATATACAGATAAATGCCTGTGAGTGCCATTGTATAGGGAATGACAGAAATGTGTGTGAACGAAAGTATGGGCTTAGCAATTAGGGATCTTGGTAGGCCTGTCTAAGAAGATATTATTCTTAGGGAACACTTAAAACTATGAAGATTACGATTTTGTCTGATGGTACGTGGTAGCATGTTCCAGAGAACTGGTGCAGCCAAGAGAAATCTTGGAGACGGGAATGAGAGATTCGAATGATTTTGGTCTGTAATTTGATATCAGCAGCAGAGCGGAGAGACTAGGTAGGGTGGTAGACAGAGATAAAGGAGGAAATGCAGGGGGGTGCAGCACTGTGGAGAGATTTATGGGTGAAAGTGATTATTTTTTGTTGTATTCTGTACTGAATGGGCAACCAGTGTAGTGACTGACACAGGGAAGGGGCATCAGTATAGCGGCCAGAGGGAAAGATGAGCCTTTGAGTATTCAATATCTCTTTACAAACGGATCTGGCATAGTTATCAAAACTCATGACACCTGAGTTAACTAAATTGGATTATTATTATGATTTATTTTAGAGTGCCATCAGTTCCAGGGCACTGTATATTCGAGGAGGGTAACATATGTTAAACAAGTACAGTAGCAATGATAAATGACTAACAACTGATAAAGAGGGAGAGAGGACCCTGCCCACAAAGGCTTACAATCTACAAGAAGAAATTATAGTTACTGAATTCAAGGTATTAGATTAAAGTTTTTCAGATATGCCACTTTTGTACCTGTGTACAAGGGCTACTCTTACGTAACCCACTAAATACCAACAAAATACATTATTCTTCCTTCATCTCTGCATATATTTCTTTAAACTTTTGGCAACAGTAATGATCTATTTACATATTCTCAAAGCAAAAATCAGCAGTTCTTGTAGTCCTCTGTTATGGCAACCGAGGAACCATGCATCTGGCATTCTGCTATTTATAGTGCTAGTTCAGGATTGAGCTTCATTCCAGGTTTTCATTTCATTTTAAATTTCCACACAGTACTGAATTGCAAAGGTTTGGAAACCACTCAAAAACATTTTCTATTCTGTTTTGCCAGAAAAATATATTATTTGTGTAATACAGTAAGTTTAAAACATCAACAGGTTCACTAATGTGTAATTCCAGTACACTCCTTAAAAAGAGGTTTCTAGCATATATGTCCAGATAGAAGTCTGTTCCTTCACCTACTATTTTCGAAACAAACTTAGGGCGACATGTACGAATCCTGGCACTGACAGGCCAGTTCTAAATAGCTTTAAGGCAGTGTAGAATGCGCAGAATGTATGAACCTGTTCTTCTGCAGGTCATACATACAGGCGCAGCCAATATGACAAGTCTGGCTCAGGTAGATCAACTTCAACTTGATCTGGCTGTTCTAATTATTATGCGCCTTGGTTTGGTGTCAAAGAATCACAAATGTGTTTACTTCTATGAATTCGATGAGACGCACCCAGAACGGCCCAAGTCTTTGCGCACTAAAAAGTGTCTTTGGCGCATTACAAAGGCACTCATCGCGGCAAAACTGGTGCAGCCACGTTCATACACGTCGCCCTTAGGGCTCGTTCACACGGCTGATTTGGGCACTGATTTCAGCCGCACTGCGCGCCGTATTTGCGCTGCAGTATGGCTGAAATCAGTCTCTGTCATTACGGTAATCCACAGCTCTCATAGAGAACTATGGATTCCGTCTCTCCACCCCGCATGGCGAATCCACCGGGCGGGGAGAAAGTGACATATCAATTATTTATGGAATGTATGCGCTGTGAATAATGACTGTCTATGGGGCCGGCGAAATCTGTCCCCGCAATTACGTCGGCAATAAGCCGTGTGAACTAGCCCTTAGACTGCTCTATTGTTTTGTCTACATTGGAGGCCCCTTTAGTTAAAATACACCAATCTGGAGGGGACTGGAAGATGGACTGATAACTATTGTAATAGATCACAAATGAGGGAGACAGTATATTATATGTAGGTACCTTAAAGAGGTTGTCTCGTTCCAGTATTTGGGACTGCACAGTACAGCTGTGTTCTGTCTCTGTGATTTACATGGGACTGCAAATATGAGTAACAAAAGTGATTTATGTGGGACTGCACATTACAGTTGTGTACTTTGTGATTTATGTGGGACTGCACATCTGTGTCACAAAAGTGATTTACATAGGACTGCACATCTGTGTTGCAAAATTGATTTACGTGGGACTGCATAGTACACAGCACAGCTGTGTTCTCTCTCTGTGATATATGTGGGACTGCGCTTCTGAGTCACAAAAGTGATATACATGGGACTGCACATTACAGTTGTGTTCTTTGTCATTTACGTGGGACTGCACATCTGTGTCACAAACTTGATTTATGTGGGACTGCACAACTGTGTCAAAAAGTTATTTACGTGGGACTGCATATCTATGTTGCAAAAGTGAATTACGTGGGACTGCACAGTACACAGTACAGCTGTGTTCTCTCTGTTTGTGATATATATGGGACTGCACTTCTGAGTCACAAAAGTGATATACATGGGAATGCACAGTACTGTATAGTTGTTTTCTTTGTCTGTCATTTACGTGGGACTGCACATCTGTTTCACAAACGTGATTTATGTGGGTCTGCGCAACTGTGTAGCAAAAGTGATTTACGTCGGACTGCACATCTGTGTCACAAAAGTGATTTATGTGGGACTGAACAGTACAGCTGTGTTCCCTCTCTCTGTATAATTTGCGTGGGACTGCACATTTTACAAGGGACTGCTGTGTACAGCTACGTTCTCTCTGTTTCTGATTTATGCAGGACTGCGCATGAGTTACAAAAGTGATTTTTGTGGGACTGCACAGTACAGCTGTGTTCTCTCTCTGTATGTAATTTATGTGGTACTGCACATCTTACATGGGACTGCTGTGTACAGCAGTGCTCTCTCTATTTTTGATTTACGTGTCTCTCTATTTCTCTCTCTCTCTCTCTCGTCCGTGCATGCTGTTGCTTCAACATGCTGTATGTGCTCCCATCTGCGACCTCTTCACTGCATCAACATACTCTGCGCGTTCTCGTCTGCGACCTGGGCGGGACATGCCGCTCAGCCGACAGCCAGTAACACATTAGCTGGGCGTAACCCAACCTGGGCTCAAACACGGTTGCTAAGCACACATAAAGCAGCCCGTTCTCATAAACCATAGCACTTTGCTATTTGTAACCAAGGACGTACATACATAAATTTTTGGTCCCCTCATTTTAAACTATGATCTTTGTAGTGAGACAACCCCTTTAGGTATACCTCAAATTATAAACAGCTTTCTATTCATCAACGGTAGAATTGAGAACTTTGTAATGTTTCTTATTACAGAAAAATGCTTTTCAGCCTCCTTTTTCCTTCATAATTTATTTAATCTGAACTCACCTTAACATGAGGCATAGAGAAGATATATTTCACCTAAAGATCAGGTTACAACTGAAGTCTATGGAGATTGGAGATGAACGAAGGGTGAGAAGCATAGGGAGAGAGGTATAGACATGCAGAAAAGAGTTGATCCTGTTCTTCTGTTGCTCACTCACACACATTTAGAAGCAACATGGAAGACATGCAGCATTAATAAGCAGTGTCAATGTGAGTCCAGCACTGTGGTAAGATAGAACACTTAATAGAAGCAGCAGGATGTCTGTCTGTGTCTCTTGATCACTCCACAGCTGTTCCCTAATCCTTCCCCCACTCCCTTCTCTACAGACTTTTATGGGCAGCAGCTATAAGAAACTTTGTCTACACTCTGCCTCAGATGTAAAGATTTTACTGGTGAATTGACAGTAAGTGTTCAGTGTAAGAGGCAGCGGGGAGGAAGAGAAGAGTCTAAGTCTAAGTGGAAAAAGAAGGATGTTTCAAATAAGTTTTTTATTTTCCCTTGTATTATTATGGAAAGTTGTTAATAATTGGAGGCATACTTTAACACTTTTACTTTTATCCACACACACATGCAAAACTTTAGGGGGTTCCGGAGTAGCAGTAGCACCTGGGCACTGGTTACTGATGTGGGCCAAAGGCCCTAATACTACACAGGAATAAACTAGAAATAAATGAAATATGGAAGGTAAGGGGTTGTACATGAGTGTACCTATAGCCATAGTAGCTGATAAGTTGATGACCCTCCTCAGCTATAAGAATATTGTACATTTTTGTAAGAAATAACAAGTTTGTGGCTTTCTGTTCCCCAGGCCTACTATGCAGGGTTTTTTTTTTTATATAGGGTGCTGGTATTTATTCCTTTAATTATGACTACTTATACTGCTACTTCAGTTTCCTGTAATTATTTGATGGGGGCCTAATTCATTTTGTGATCATGCCCTATGATTTCTAATTATGACCCTTGGAGCTATGATACCGAACTCTGGAGATTAAGGTAAACTGTCCATATCTGTTAATATCTGGCTTCAGGGCCGTCTCTTCCATTGGGCCAGGTAGGCCATTGCCCGGGGGCCCCACGATCTCATGGGGCCCTCCCGGGCAGCCGCCTACCCTGCCCAGTGGAGCGACAGCCGGGATTCGGGCCGCAGCGCCGGCTCGGAGCGTCGCCGCAGGAGGCTGGGTTTCCCCCTGGCGGGCCCCCGAGTACCGCGGCCCGGCCTGTGCGTAGGTCCCCCTTCATCCCACGACTACATGGCCGGGTCACAGACCCAGCCATGTAGCCATCACGGCCGCCGCCTGCACCGCGCGGTGCGGGCAGCAGCCGAGGCTGAACATCTGGGATCTATTGATCCCGTCTGTTCAGCTCCCAGGAGGCCGCGGGGCAGGCGCGCGATTTGATGACGTCATCGCGCGCCTGCTCCGCGGCCATGCAGTCTGCTGTGAACGGCCACCGGCTCCGGACGAGAAGAGGAGGGAAATCAGGTAAGTAAGATTTTTATTTTATTTTTTAAAACTACTGCCCTGCCTGCCCATATACCCTGCCTGCCTGGCTATATACCCTGCCTGCCCATATACCCTGCCTGCCTGCCACCCATATACCCTGCCTGCCACCCATATACCCTGCCTGCCCATATACCCTGCCTGCCTGCCACCCATATACCCTGCCTGCCCATATACCCTGCCTGCCTGCCACCCATATACCCTGCCTGCCACCCATATACCCTGCCTGCCACCCATATACCCTGCCTGCCCATATACCCTGCCTGCCACCCATATACCCTGCCTGCCCATATACCCTGCCTGCCTGCCACCCATATACCCTGCCTGCCCATATACCCTGCCTGCCTGCCACCCATATACCCTGCCTGCCCATATACCCTGCCTGCCTGCCACCCATATACCCTGCCTGCCCATATACCCTGCCTGCCTGCCTGCCACCCATATACCCTGCCTGCCCATATACCCTGCCTGCCCATATACCCTGCCTGCCTGCCACCCATATACCCTGCCTGCCACCCATATACCCTGCCTGCCCATATACCCTGCCTGCCTGCCACCCATATACCCTGCCTGCCCATATACCCTGCCTGCCTGCCACCCATATACCCTGCCTGCCCATATACCCTGCCTGCCCATATACCCTGCCTGCCTGCCACCCATATACCCTGCCTGCCCATATACCCTGCCTGCCCATATACCCTGCCTGCCCATATACCCTGCCTGCCCATATACCCTGCCTGTCTGCCTGCCGCCCATATACCCTGCCTGCCCATATACCCTGCCTGCCCATATACCCTGCCTGCCTGCCACCCATATACCCTGCCTGCCTGCCACCCATATACCCTGCCTGCCCATATACCCTGCCTGCCTGCCACCCATATACCCTGCCTGCCCATATACCCTGCCTGCCTGCCACCCATATACCCTGCCTGCCTGCCACCCATATACCCTGCCTGCCACCCATATACCCTGCCTGCCTGCCACCCATATACCCTGCCTGCCACCCATATACCCTGCCTGCCCATATACCCTGCCTGCCCATATACCCTGCCTGCCTGCCACCCATATACCCTGCCTGCCTGCCACCCATATACCCTGCCTGCCCATATACCCTGCCTGCCCATATACCCTGCCTGCCTGCCACCCATATACCCTGCCTGCCCATATACCCTGCCTGCCTGCCACCCATATACCCTGCCACCCATATACCCTGCCACCCATATACCCTGCCTGCCCATATACCCTGCCTGCCCATATACCCTGCCTGCCTGCCACCCATATACCCTGCCTGCCCATATACCCTGCCTGCCACCCATATACCCTGCCTGCCCATATACCCTGCCTGCCCATATACCCTGCCTGCCTGCCACCCATATACCCTGCCTGCCTGCCACCCATATACCCTGCCTGCCCATATACCCTGCCTGCCTGCCACCCATATACCCTGCCTGCCCATATACCCTGCCCTGCCTGCCACCCATATACCCTGCCTGCCCATATACCCTGCCCTGCCTGCCACCCATATACCCTGCCTGCCCATATACCCTGCCTGCCCATATACCCTGCCCTGCCTGCCCATATACCCTGCCCTGCCTGGCCATATACACTGCCCTGCCTGCCCATATACCCTGCCCTGCCTGCCCATATACCCTGCCCTGCCTGCCCATATACACTGCCCTGCCTGCCCATATACACTGCCCTGCCTGGCTATACACTGCCCTGCCTGCCCATATACTGCCCCTGCCTGCCCATAAACTGCCCCTGCCTGGCTATATACACTGCCCCTGCCTGGCTATATACACTGCCCCTGCCTAGCTATATACACTGCCCTGCCTGGCTATATACCTGCCCTGCCTGCCCATATACTGCCCCTGCCAGGCTATATACTGCCCCTGCCTGCCCATATACTGCCCTGCCTGGCTATATACACTGCCCTGCCTGGCTATATACCTGCCCTGCCTGCCCATATACTGCCCCTGCCAGGCTATATACTGCCCCTGCCTGCCCATATACTGCCCCTGCCTGGCTATATACACTGCCCTGCCTGGCTATATACACTGCCCTGCCTGCCCATATACCCTGCCCTGCCTGCCCATATACCTGCCCTGCCTGCCCATATACCTGCCCCTGTCTGGCTATATATACTGCCCTGCCTGGCTATATACACTGCCCTGCCTGCCCATATACTGCCCCTGCCTGGCTATACACTGCCCTGCCTGCCCATATACTGCCCTGCCTGGCTATATATCGGTCCTGCCTGGCTATATACCGGCCCTGCCTGCCCTAATTACTGGCCCTGCCTGCCCTAATTACTAAGATGTTTTTGCGTTACATTCTGCAGGGACGAGTGGCGGCCGGGAGAAGTGGTTATGGTGGAAAGGAAAAGGGAAAAAGAACGATTCAGAGAACGACTGAAAAGACAGAACGCCTCCGGTGAGTCCCTGGTGTCGGGTTATTTTGCTACTATATTCGATTAGTGCTGTGGTCTCTGTCATGTAATAGTGACCTGAGCTGGTAATGTTTATATTTGTTTCTTTGAGTATTTTTATTTTTTTTGGGTGGGGGGGGGGGGTTTGTTAGGGCGGGAGGGGGGGGGGGCCCAGTACACCACTATGCCCAGGGGCCCATAGTGCCGTTAAGACGGCCCTGTCTGGCTTCACACTGTACATTGAAAGGCTGGAATCTATTTTGTGTCCTGGTTCAGATTATCTTTCAGCTATTAACATGTTGCACGTCTGTTTGCTTATACAAGCCTAATAACTTTATTAGCCACATTATTCACAAAAGTGAATCCCTCCCAACACATCTTCTACATTAGCAGACTACCAAGATATGTGTCTATGGATATAAGGTACTGCTTTTGACCCATCTTTCTTTCTTTGCATTTTTTCCTCAGGAAAAAACACTTTTTAAACAAAAAGAATAATTTTTCAGCTACATGTCTCATACACAGTAGAGGTAACTAAAAAATTACTGCTGTACACATTTCACTGCCTATCTCACTCAAGAGGATAGCCAACCCCAGGAGTTGGTCACAGCAAGAACAGGTGAGGACTGTTAATAATAGTCATGCAATTACTAGGTAATACAAGAAGCAAATACCTCACCATATCACCATCATACTGCTAGCAAACAAATCCCATTATACCAAGACCAACATTACCAATAACACTACTACATAAGGACCAGAATATGCTGCCACAACACAACCACAAATTACCACCACATAGTGACTGGATAATATCCTTATGCTATTAATGAATAAAAATCAATATACAACGACCATTATTGCACCATACAGTGAGCATATAATAGTAGATACCAGTTGTACACAGGCTCTGCAGAATGTATATTACCTCCATACAGTGACCATATAGTGGTAGATAGTGTACGCAGGCATTGCAGACTGTTTATTACCACCATACAGTGACCATATAGTGGTAGATAACAGTGTACACAGGCTCTGCAGACTGTTTATTACTGTCATACAGTGATCATATAACGGTAGATACCAGATGTACACAGCCTCAGTGGAGGTTTAAGTGATTACAGTGCAGTTACACTCAGGGACTCACAGGAGACCTTTTCTATGACTGGAGTTGTTCCCTTTCCGTTTTCATCTCCATCCAGTCCAGATTGCTATGATGACTTCTCCCAGCTACAACTCGTCCCTGCAGAATTTACAACACAAATATCTTCGAATTAAATTTTTTCCAGCACTTCCTCAGCTGTGCTGCTTCTCTGTACAAACTACACATTGGGTTATAGGTGAAGGTGGTGGGGTGGTTATGTGGTGATATGTGAAGGTGGTGAGAAGCGGTAGTTTGAGGTGAGGAGGCTATGGGTTAATAGTCGGAGGTGGGGAGGTTGTGGGGTGTTAGCTGGAGGGGGTGTTAGTTGGATGTGAGGGGGCTATAGGGTAATGGGTGGAAGTGGAGAGGTTATGGAGTGTTAGGTGGAGGGGGTGATAGGTGGAAGTGGAGGTGTTATGGGATGATACGTTGAGGGGATTGGGAGCTTATGGGATGACAGATGGAGGCAAGGGGGTTATGGAGTGATAGGTGGAGGATGTATTTTGTTTTGGCACTGGGATCATAACACAATGATGGGGGAGGGGCAGTCGAGAGGAATACAGAACATAGCTTACAATCTCATTAGGGGGTACAAAGGACCAAACCCCCTCCCCACCCTCCTGGAGATTGAGCTGCGGATGTGGTCGGTACCTCTCAGAATCATATTGTGCAACATCATACCCTGCAAAATTATCAGATTAGCTACAGGCATAATCTTTTTTTATACAAGGGCTGATGTCAGGGAGTGTTTATTTAAATAAAATGTTTTTGTGTCGTGTCATTGTTTTTTCCACCATTTTATTTCAGTGTTAGTAATGGAGGTTTCTGACAGATGTCTCTCCATTACTAGCGCTAGGACTTGGTTTCTGTCAGCAGTATTTTTTTTCATCCCAAGGCTGATATTAACCCCGTGTCACTATTACCTCAGTACCCATTACAGGGGTAGTACTAGGACGAGCCGGGTTACCATCAGAAGTTGACAGCCTAATGTGATAATATGCTTCTCGGTCAGCTGTGGGCGGGTATTTTTAGGGTGAGGACGGGACCAATATCCATGCACTTTCTCATCATGATAGTATCAATCTGCAGCTGCTGGTTTTACTTTGGCTGGTTATAAAAAAAAATGAACATAGTTTTTTAAATTATGTATTTATCTTTTGATTGCAGTGGATGCCTAGTTTTTGATTTTCAAACAATAAATAAATGACGTAAGTTTTCATAACCAGCCAAGGCAAAAACAGCAGCTGCAGCCTGACACTATCATGATGGGAAGGTCCATGGATATTGGGCTTTCCCCATCTTAAAAATACCAGCCCGCTGCCGCCCCAGAATCGGACCATCACATTAGAGTGTCCACTTTTGATGCTAACCCAGCTCTTCCAGTATCGGTAGTGCGTAGGGTATTGGAGCAATAGTGAGAGGGGGTTAGTGTCGACCTTAGGATGACAAAAACCACCACTAACAGGCACCAAGCCCCAGTGAAAGTAATGGAAAGGCATCTGTCAGATGCCGCCATTACTAACAGTGGAATTTAATGGGGAAAAAAAACATGACACTAAACACAATTTTTTTATTTAAATAAATACTCCCCTACACCAACCCCTTTTAACTATTCTATTAATAGAATAGAATAGTCTAGGTAGTCTTTCCAGCATCCAGGAAAGTTGGGTGACATCCCATGACATGTCACACAGTTTTCCTATCTTAGAAAAGCAGTGTCACCTGTTGCGTCTAGGAAAGATGGGTGACACTCCACCCCCACAAGTGGTACACAGATTTTCTAAGATAAGAAAACTGTGTGCCCATCCCCGCCTCGGACTTCTACCCCCCACCCCATCCCCTCTGATACTCCACTCTACCCTAGATCCCCCATGGCTGTAGTTCCACCACTGCTTATGCAGCCATATAAAATGTCTATATCCAATTTGAGGGCAACTTTGGGATCAGAAATAAAATATTCTCTTTAGGGCAGATTGATTCTTGCCTAATGAGCGCCAAAGCCTGCACAGTATAAAAAATCCTTCTATCCCTCCCTTTATTCATATTTTCCCAACTCTTGGTTGAACTTGATGGACATTTGTCTTATATCCACTGTATTAACGATGTAACTATGTATATGCCTTGTCTTCTATGTAGACACAGGGCATAGATGGAGCACATTGTGACTTTCTGAAGTACACTATCCAATATAAAAGTTGTGACATAATATTATAGTGAAAGATAACATTGAAAAGCGTTTTTTTTTTCAGTAAAATTAGCTTTTTGGCCATCTAGTGATAATTGGTAATCATTCTGTAGGTTACTAAACATGTAACTTTTACTTTAGTACATATTCTGATACTTTAGGGCCCACTGGTGGAATGGATTCTGGGGGCCCACTAGTAGAGCTGACTCTGATGCCCACCATTGGAGTTGATTCTGGGGGCACACCCTACAGCTACTGTACATGACAGTACAAGGTTCTTATACTCTGCTTCTTTCTTTTTGCCGCTCTCTGACTCTCAGCCTCTGCAAAAAATGAATATGCAGTCGAAAAGCAACTCTAAACCAGCCATGCTCAGGGTCCCATTGGGTGGGTGCTTTTTCAATACTGATTTTGGTCACTCTTGGTTTACCCTCAGTAATAAGTGTGGATTCTAATA
Organism: Phyllomedusa bahiana; assembly: GCA_025379985.1. Lineage (NCBI taxonomy): Eukaryota > Metazoa > Chordata > Amphibia > Anura > Hylidae > Phyllomedusa > Phyllomedusa bahiana. The sequence continues at coordinate 35,374 of JAODAL010013597.1, forward strand.
AATCAAATGCACCTTTTCTGTGCTGCCTGGCCTATTGCCATACAGTAAAAGAAAACAGGTTTTACCATGGTTTTTGGCCTCAAGGTTTATACTAATAAAACTAGCTGAAATGACTTTTTTTACATGTACAAGGCACGTGGCAAAACCCATTGTATTTTGCCGGATAATTGAAGAACATACCAGATCTGTTCAGCACATCAGAATACACTTTTAATTATCTAAAAAGCAAGATGAAACTGTAAACTAAAATTAAGGTATATTTTGGATCCATTTTGGAAGTTCTGACACATTAGATGGGAAAGATAGCGCATAGCACCATTGTATGGATAGACTATTTCTTTCCTTATGTCTTGTTCTATTACATGCTTTATCATTTTTTCAGTATTAGTTACTTCATCAGGTGTGGCTCCCATGATTGTTACCGTATTTTTTGGACTATAAGACGCACTTTTTTCCCCAAAAATTTTGGGGGCAAACAGGGGTGCGTCTTATAGTCCGAATATACTATCTCAGGGCGGCAGGAAGCTAGAGAGGAGCGGGTTAAACATCGCTGCTGGCTTCCTGCGGCATCGCAACACTGCAGTCTCCTGCCGGCCCGAGATAGCTTAGTGCAGCCGCTCAGCGCAGCGGCCGTGGCTGCTCGTAGCACCTGGCGGCAGCCACCAGCGGTATCGAGCCAGCTCCATCCCTGCTGTAAACACTTTAGATGCCGGCGGCTGAATGAGCCGCTCCTCTGTTCGATCACCCCCCTGCAATGTAATTGCTGGGGGGTTATTGGTTGCCATGGCAGCTGAAACCTCATACAGACTTCCGCAGTTGCCATGTATGTGCTCCTAGTACACCCTGCCTACGGCAAGGTGTAATAGGTAGTGAATGAAAATCTTATGTACAGCAGTACAATAGTAATGCTGTATATAGGACAAGGGATAGTGTCCACTAGTGGTCTTGTACCCTGGGAAAACTAATTATTAAAGTAAAAAAAAAATGTAAAAAATAAATATTAAAAGTTTAAATCACCCCCCTTTTGCCGTAAGTTACACATAATCAGTATCGTCCTATCCATAAAAGTCCAATCTATTAAACAATAACATCATTTATTTCAGGCGCTGAACAACGTAGAAGAAAAAAATTTCAAATGACAAAATTGTGTTTTTTTTGTCATTTCATATCCCCAAAAATTGGAATAAAAAGTGATCAAAAAGTCGCATCTATCCAGAAATAGTACCAATAAAAACTACACTTCAGCACAGACTTTTTGTTTCAAATATTTTTTTCCTATTTCCTCCCTCTAAGGCCTCGTTCACACGGCTTATTTCTTCGCGGATTGGCGCCGTACTCCATGCCGGATTTGCGCTGCAGTACGGCGCCAATCCGTCGGAGTAATTACGGTAATCCACTGCTCTCATAGAGAACAGTGGATTCCGTCGCTCCTCCCCGCTCGGCGAATCTGCCGTGGGGGGAGAAAGTGACATGCACATTATTTACGGCGCGTATGCGCCGTAGATAATGACAGCCTTTGGGGCCGGGGAGCGGCGCCCCCGCCGCGCTCCGGCTCCGCCCCCGTTCTGTCCCTTATTCACGCCGGATTTGTGAGCGCAATCCGGCTCACAAATCCGTCGGGAATAAGAAGTGTGAACACGGCCTAAAACCTAGGTGCGTCTTATAGTCCGAAAAATACGGTACATTTATCTGCTGCCTTTCTCAGATTAAAGTGGCATCATGTGTTTCGCTTAGTCTGACCCCATATTGCTTATACATATCTGACTGCCAATTTCCTATATCTTCAGCAGTTAAATTACACCTGCCTCTCTGTCCAGTATTCATATCAATGTAGTTTTAATGAATATAATAAAATCTGCCTAAGTTAAGGCCCCTTTCACGTAACAGTATTCTGGTCAATATTTTGCGTCAGTATTTGTAGTCTGGTGTTTGAAAGTTTGAGGGGTTTTTTATACTTATGCATAAATTAACTAAAGTAACTAAAACTACAGCAGATTTTCATACAAGTCCTAAAAATAGATATTGAGAATGAAACAAAATAAATGAGTAAAACTTATTTATAAATAAATGCAGGAAAATTATACAATATCACACATCTGTAAGTTGCAAAAGTATGTGAACCTTTGCTTTAAGTATCTGGTATGACACCATTGTGCAGCAAGAACTGTATCTAAATGTAATTGTTGATTAGTCTTGCACAACAGCTTGGAAGAGTGAAGAAATCAGGCGATACCTTTTAGAGGCTAACTGAGTATATTTGATGGTGAGCTTTCGAGAGAACTAGCTCCCTTCTTCAGACATGATGTTATACATCATGGTATAACATCATGTCTGAAGAAGAGAGCTAATACTTTCGAAAGCTCACCATCAAGTATACTCAGTTAGCCTCTAAAAGCTATCGCCTGATTTCTTCACTCTTCTACTACTTTCTATGGCTAACACGGTACAACATTATACTACTAACAACAGCTTGGAGAAATTTTAGCCCATTCCTCCATGCAAAACAGCTGCAACTCTGTCATATTGGTTGGATATCTTCTGGATACTATTACTTTAGGTTCTACCACAACATTTCTATTGAATTAAGGTCAGGACTTTGACTTGGCCATTCCAAAATATTCACTTTTTTGTTCTTTGTTAGAACTAATTGTGTGCTTAAAGGGGTTGTCTCGCTACAATTATTGGGTTTTAAATAAAAGATCTTTAAAAAACAAGCAGCTTTGCAATATATGTTTAATAGAAATGTCCTATTGATTTTGAGTTATCCCTGGTAGTAGGAGTGCATCAGCTCCTGAAATCCCTATAGCAGCCGACCTGTTGATCTTTATCTCACTGGCTGTTAGTGCTGGTGACTCATCAGCTTCTCAATACAGGTCAGAGCACAGAGCCCCTCCCGCAAAGTATGAGGCCACTTGTGATGCTTCTGTAGGGGAGGGAGGGCTCTACTCCCTGTTTCTGTGTAGCTGTGCTGCCTGGATTAACCCTGTGTGTGCCTGCTCCCTCCTGCTCTCTACAGAGATTGAGGAGAGCAGAAGTGAGGCTGATCTGTGGTTACAGCAGTGAAGTGTGTTACTATAATCATGATGTGTCTGTGGAGCTCTGACTATACTAATAGAACAGATCAGGGGGGCATGTGAACGCTTCATATCCCTCCCTGCTCCGCTGTATTAGTGACACATCGTGATTATAGTAACACACTTCACAGCTGCCCTGTGTCGGTACTGACAGGGTTTGTTTGTTGTTGCTTGAGAAGTCCGTGGAGATTTGTATGCTAAGCAGGGGGTATAGGAACACTTACATCCCCCCCTTCTCTGCTATTAGCATACACAGCTTCACAGACCTCGCCACACTCATAGATCAGCCCTCTCCTGACTCCTGACGCTGTGGAGAGGAGCAGCAAGAGCTCGGCCACAGCAGCAGCACAGTGCAGCTGATCCAGCAGTGAGCAGCCGGCAGCAGACCTAGGCAGGCACCCACAGGGTTAACCCTGGCAGCAAACCCCCTAGCCCTCCCCTTGCTTTATAGAAGTTACTGCAGTCGGAGGAGGAGAGCTGTCTGTGTGCTGAGAGGAGGTAGGAAAGGGGGAGGAGAAGAGGCAGACAAGAAGCACGCCCCTGAATTCAAAAATCCTATGCTGCCAGACACATTGAAGTAGGCTGAAAGCCTGCAGTGAGACAACTCCTTTAAGGAAAGGAACAAAATACACTCGGAAATTGTCTATAGGGCACTCAAAAAAGAAAGAAGAGGTTAAATTTCTAGTCACTTTGCAGGCAAATGACAAATAAGCATGTAAAATCTTTAAAGGGTTTTCTCAGTACAAAGATCATATCGCTAATGATGGGCAAAGTAAAAATAAGCACTTTTGCAATTGGTTTTCAATACCTTAATCATTTAGTATAGCAGATATAAACTGAACTTTGTGTTCTACACCTAAAACTGCACCCTGGGGTTCATGCCACGCCTCCTTTTCTGTGATTGGCTGACTGATATTTCATTCATCCTGTTGGAACACAGCTGTGTTAATTGAAAGTGAAACTAGGTGCCTCAGCTTGTTATTATGGCTGTGTCTGTGTATAATAAAGCCTGCCTGAGCTCCTTTCTATGCTCCTCTCCCAGTGAAGGCTCTATGTGAAGGATCTGGGCAGTAACTAAGTCTCTAGCTGCTAGATTAACTGTACCCCCATATAACAGAGCCTTATACATTCTGCTCCCCCTCTACCTCCTGCCTAATAACAGTGGGGGGGGGCAGAGTACATTTTTCACATTTCAAGCTCTCTTTAACTGCTAACTGCTCTGTTCTTGTTACAAGAAGCTTGTGGAGGGAGCTGACAGCTCTGCAGACATGAGAACCATTGCAGGTCTGCAAAGCTGTAACATCGTCTCCCGTCCACTGCTAAAACAGAATGATGATGTCACAACTCTTCAATGATGGAAGACATGCCTACTGGGAGGAGAGACCCACCCCTGGATTTGAAGCTGTAAGAGAGATCAACAGCTCAAGTCTGTGAAAGCGTGAGATGAGGAAACCCCTTTACACTCGTTCTGTGGGCATTTTGTTATATAGTGGCATCTGTCAGATTTGTCTATCAGATAGTGAAGGGTTATAAATCACTTTAGAGAACATGCTTTTACTGCCCTCAATTCAGTAGCAGCATAGTTTACACCACTCTAGACAACACTTGACATTGTGCATGGTGGTCTAAGGTTTGTGCAGCTACATTACCACTAAACTTCCCTCTTTGTCGGACAAGCGCAGAAATGTCTGAAAATTGTCTAAAACACATAGTAAATGTGGTGTAAAGGATGCAGGATGTTATTTTTGGCACAAATTGTGCCAGAATTCTGCCGTAACTGCCCTGATAAATGTGCCCCATTATCTCTAGCAAAATTTTATTTTATTATTTTTTACAGATAAGCAATTGTTTTCACTCCTTGGAGCACTCATAGCTTTACTGAAGATTAAATCTCCTTCACTTACATTTAAGTAATGTCTCAGCTAGTTACATAAAATCTGAATATGCTAATCATTGCTATGACAAAGGCAGAGAGAATATAAAGCTGCTTGTGACTCAGTGAGTGGAGAGAAAACCTCTTTAAGAGGTTAGAGCAGCCCCACTATTAATGCAACTGTCACAAGTTGCACCATGAACCACAAGTGGGGCCGCGGGCTCACTCGTTCTCCTGCTCCATTGTATGCTCCATACCTACCTCTCCGCGGTCCTGCTTAACTGCATGGCTCTGCTAGCCAGCTTGCGCACGAGCTGCTAGTTGCTGGGCTCTGACCCTATATAGGGCTGGCCCCCCTTCCCGCGTCCCTGCCCGGGTTTTTGTGCCCCTGGGGCCCCTTTGTTAGGGGTTTTAAGAGGTTTTTGACTTGCTGTGTATTAGACCCTTGCCTCTGTTCCCCGACCCCGTTTGTTTTGCTGATTGGGCCCTTTACCACTCTGCCTTTTCCCTGGAAAAGAAATTTTCCCTGCCCATTTTGTAACCCTGCTGCACCTTAGCTCCCACCACAAAACCCTTTTTTTGTCCGGGGGTTTTTTTACCGGGGGTCTCCTGGCCCCACGAGTCTAATCTGCCTTGCGACAGGCTCTGGTGGGAAAAACCGGGGGGGAAACCTTTTGCTCCTTCCCTGAAAAATGGGTTAAACCACCACTTGCGTGGCCAGAGGAAAACCCCATCTTAGCCGTCCATTAAGGCCCAAATGGGGGGGGGGGGGGGAGGGAGGGGGGGGGGGGGGGGAAAATTGGGGGGGGGGGGGGGGGGGGGGGGGGGGGTTAAATTTTTAATTCAGGAGGGTTTTTGGGCTTTTTTCACACGGAGTATACCTCCGTGTTACAAGCGCTGTTAGGATCCCTCTTGGGGGCCGCACTGTTGGGCCCCAAAATGGACCTTTAATGGTGATAGGCGAAATTTCGTTGATTATGTCCGGGGCCCATGGTCAATAACGGAAAAAAGGTTTTTAGGATAGTTTTTCACCGATAACCCTTAAAGTCCCATGGGGAGAGCAACAACACCTTCATTCTTACACCAAACAGGGCAAAGGGGGGCTGGAATTTTAAAATCCACCCAAAATTAAAAAGGATACGGTTTCTACACTTAGGGAACACACTTTTGGTTAAAAAAAACCAACCCGAAAAAAAAAATCACTGACCATTTTACTTTCCCTGTCTTGAAACCCAGCATGACCCTTAAGCGCCCTGACCCCCAAATTTAAAAAAAGCCCGAAGGCAGTATGATTTGAACCTCATTTTACTTGAACTGGACATTGAAATCCCCGGTCCGGAAAAGCCGCATGAGCCCCAAAAACCCGCATGACCCCCACAATTTTAAAAAGTTTCCCGGGAAAAAAAAGTCTTTTTAAAACCCCCATTTTAGGTTTAAATGGACATTGACTATACCTGTCCTGTAAACCCCAGTTGACCAGTAAACCTGCATGACCCACAAAATTTAAAAAAATGCCGGAAAAAAGGAGTTTTTCAACCCCCATTTTAGTTGAACGGACATTGAAATTACCTGTCCCGGGCCACAGGGATGAGCCCAAACCCGGGATAACCCCCAGATTTTAAGGGAAATGCCAGAAAAAGGAATCTTTCAACCACCCCCTTTTTGTTGAACCCGGGGCATAGACTATCCCCGTCCTGGGGGCCCACATGCCCTTAAATCACATGACCCCCCAGATTAAAAAATGCCGGAAAAAAAGGGTCTTTCAACCCACCATTTTAGTTTTTACTGGGCATATTTTGTCCCTGTCCTGGGTGCGCTTTCCCTCCCCCTGAGTGCGGACCAATTGGCTTCACTTGGGGAAAAAAACTGGTGGTTAACGCTCCCGTTCCACCCCGGTGCCCTTTTTTTTTGGCATTCTTTTTTTTCAAAATTTTTTCAACGTGCGGAGGAAATTTTCTCTGTACTTTGTTCTCTGTCCGTGCTCCATACTCCATGTCCTCTGAATAAACACAACTGTCCAAGTTTTCCTGAACCTCCGCTTGTAACAATTCAGAGGAATTTTTTACCAGCTATTTTGTACATGCAAGTTTTTTTAGTAGTTTAATTCTAGAAAACACATTTTTTAAATAGGATGGAATCCCACCATGTTCTTGTTTCTCTTTTTTTAATTGTATTAAATGGGTTTTGTCTCAATACAGGGATTGATAGTATGTTAAAGATCTTGCAAAAACGAGTCAATATTTGTAATATGGGGGTGGTCCCTTAACAGTGTCCTACCTATTCCTGTTGTCTGACAGCACAATCACCCTTGAGACACTCTTGACAATTGTGAAGAACAAATGTCTGTTAGAAAAAAAAAAATTTATAATAGGACCTTTATCATAGCGCATTTTCACAGCAAAATGCCCCCAAAAATTCAAAACATGACCCTTTAGCCACTTTGGACAATTGAGAAGCACGAAAAATTGTCTGGTAGAAACACATTTTTTTTATAATAGGATACCTGTAGATAGCGCGATGTCACAGCAAAATGCCCCCAAAAATTCAAAGCATGACCCATGAGTCCACTTGTGAGCAATGAGGTGTAGAGAACAAATGTCTGAGTTAGAAACAACATATATATCATTATAATAGTGGGCACCTGGTTAGTTATACAGGCTTGCATTTGCAACAGAAAACATTGCTGGCCAAAAATTCAAACATGACCCATGAGCCACTTTTGACAATTGTTTAAGAACAAATGTCTGTTAGAAAACAAAGTTTTTTATGAATAGGACCTTAGTAATGCTGCATTATCAAAGCAGCATGACCCAAAAAGTTATAAAAATGTGACTTCTCAGTCCACTGTTAAAATTGTGAGGAGAAATGCCGCTTAGAAGCCACATTTCTGTTCCAAAGGACCAGATTATTGCTGTATCTCAACAGCAAATGACCAAAAAAATATTATAATATAACTTCTCCAGCACTATTAAAAATTGTGAGGGAGAAAGTGCCACTTGAAAAAAAGGCCACATTCTGTTCCAAAGGTCGCCATGATTATTGCTGAATATCACAGCAACATGACCGTCCAAGGCGCAAATTATAATATGACTTCGTCAGCCACTATTAAAAATTGTGTGAGCATGTGAGAAATGCCACATGCGGCGCGCCACATTTCTGTTCCAAAGGACCATAGATTGATTCTAGGCTGTATCTCACAGCACACATGACCTCAAACATTGACAATGCGAAAACTTCTAAAGATAAAGTGAGTAAATGGAATAAAGGTGTTGTCATGAAACCTTGCTGTCTTTTTACAGTCTCCTCACAGCAAAACCAGCAAAATGAACTGTTGTAAAATAGAATAAAAATTGCGTAAGAAATGAACAATTTAAAAAAAAAGTTTTCGAAGAGACTATTTCTGTTTTGAAGAGGAAGGTGAAGTAGACCGGCAACTAATCGTGACCTCGGCAATTTGGGGGCCACAACATCATCAGAGATCCATGCCTAATTTCATCTTGAGATGAAAGTCAAACGATCCACATTATCTGTGGAAAAGTCGGGATGCTGTTTGTCAGTAATGACTCCGCCACGCTAGCTGAAAGGTCCGCTCAGTATATGAATGCGGGGCTGCTGGGCAGGGACAAAAACCTCTATGGCGTGGCAAGCGAGCTCAGGCCATTCGTCCATATTTTGGCTACCCATAAGTCCTATTGGTGTTCCGGAACACATCCAAAACGACGACGGTGTTCAGACACAGAGAGAGTCAGTGGCACCAAGACGTGCGTATAAGCTGGTCTCTGTGTTTGGTGATGTGTGCCCTGCATTGCATGCGTTGTTTGAGGTGGTTTTTATAAAAAAAGTAAAGATTGCAGCCTACATTAGGCTTCTGCCACCGTTGCCTGCTGTGCTGCCTTGCTTACGGGCTACTTGGCGCTCATGCACTGTGCTGATTCATGGTGCGTGCTGTAGTTGTTCCACCGTGAAATTTGAGGAACAGTGAAGTCTGACGCAAAAGATGTCTACCATTGTGATCACATATCTCTGCAAGGTGCTCCACTTCCGCATTTTACTCCTCTATTGGGTGGGTGGAAGGAAAGTGCTGACTTTTGTTTTGTACCGGGGATCCAGGAGGGGGGCCACCCAGTAACTGTTTTCATTTTGATGTGCCTTAATGCGAGTGTGATCATGTTGGGAGGAAGAGTGTAGCAGAGCCAAGCACTCATGTGTATATGAGAGTAGTTGAGTGGCAGCTTGTATTTGCCCAAGCCTGTTCTTGTCGGAGGGCACTAGCAAACTGACATCTTTATTACCTCATATTCCTCCTATCTCCGCCAGCAATATTCGCTGCTCTAACCTCTTTCCCAAGCAGGGACGGTTCGAGTATAACGGTCGGTGTATCTAGAATACATTCTCTTCTCTCTCCTCCTTCTCCCTCCGGGCGCGCGAGCTTCGAGACACAGCCTTGACTTGTCCTGAGAATGATGTCTACCCTAGAAGCTGAGTGCGACCAACCTTGCACCTAGCTCTGAACCCCGAACCCACTGCCTAATAAGACCGCTAAAATTGAAAACTGTCGGGTCATGTGTGATTCGACGGAGAGAAAGGCTCCGGACCGCATCTGTGTCCGTCTCCTCCTCGCGTCGCTGGCGGACCTGTTGTTTCAGAGTGTCCAACTATCCGTTCAGAAACTAAGATCACCACAATGCTCATGCTGACAAGGTCATTGTCCGCACTGACCATTTTGGTGGCTTAATAATAATAATAATAATAATAATAATCTTTATTTATATAGCGCCAACATATTCCGCAGCACTTTACAATATGGAGGGTAAACGTACAGACATTACACATTAAAAGTACTTACAGATGAGACACAAGTGTGAGGGCCCTGCTCGCTAGAGCTACAATCTATTAGGGTGTACGGAGAGACACGAAGGCAAGAAGTGCTATATTTACAATTGTCCAGCCATGGTGACATAATTTGTTTTTTTTTACATAGAATTCGGATGAAGCCTCCACCCTCTATATACATCTATATACAGTTAAGTTGCCTAGAAAATGACGTGCATGAGTGCGTGTCTCTCAGATGTGGGGAGTCGGGTGGTTAGTCCATAAGGTGCATATACACTGGTAAATAGCGCCAAGTGTAGAAGAATGTATTCTCATGGGCCCTTTTAAAGCGTATAAATTTCTTGAACAAGTCTGAGTACAAGCCGTGATTCGCCCGCGGTAGTGCGTATGTTCAGCTAGAAAGCTGGTGCGCGGCACGTGTGGAAGTCTTGAGACGGCATGAGGTTCCGTTATGATTTGGCATAGTGTAACCTGATATCAGCATGCAAGCGGAGTAGAGGTGGTAGTGTGTAGATCAGAGATGAGAGGGAGGAGATGTAGGGTAGGAGACGCGTGTGTGGAGAGCTTTATGAGTGAGAAGAGATGAGTTTATTATTGTATCCTGTACTGGATGGGAAACCAGTGCAGTGACAGACACAGGGTAGAGGCATAAGTATAGCGGCTGGAAAGAAAGACACGCCTGGTGAGTGCCTGCATTCAGACAGATTGGAAGAGTAGCTTAGATTTGCAGAGACAGCAGCTTTCTATACCGATAAGTCAAGGTCTGTGAAAAGTCTTTAGTAGCGAAGACGAAATTGAATAAGGAGCAACAATGATGAGTATTGAGTTGATTTAGTTCTATCAGCTAGAGAATTCAGTGTACGTGATTCTGTGAGATAGTTCTTGTATTGGTGCACTGGAGTGACCGAGCGTGCCGGGATTATGTAATTCTCTATAGGGTCGTGAAGGACAGATCGGGAATCAAGTATAACCCCCAACACAGGGGCCCTGCTGCCTACGATTTATGGTGGTTCCCAAACACTGAGACATAAAGGGCAGGATTAAGTCTGTTAGTGTAAGATCGTGGGGTGACTAGAAGTTCAGTTTGGAGTTGATGTTTAGTTTAAGAATAGCAGGGAGAACATGATTTTCAAGAGACAGCGGATAGGCAGTCCCTGGGAGTGTTTTTAGTAGCTAGAGTTGGAGTGGGATGAGTCTCGAGGAGGAGGTGTATAATTGGGTGTCATCAAGCGTAGAGATGGTACAGGTAAGCCAAATCTTGCTGATGGTTTGTCCAAGGGGGCTGGTATAGATTGAGAAGAGGAGAGGGACCAAGAACGGATCCCTGAGAACCGACAAGCAAGAGGAAGAGGAGAGTAGTACGTCGATCCTCAAATTGGAGCACACTGAAGGAGACGGGTTATAAATGTTAAGATGAATAGACCAAGAGAGTAGCCGTGTCCCTGAAGGAGCGCAATGGTGCTGACATGCAGTAGGATAAGTGGGTGATCAACAGTGTCAAACGCGCAGAGTGATCCAGAAGAAGCAACAATGGTAGCTGCCTTGAGATTTAGCTGTTAGGAGATCATTGTAGACTTTAGTAAGAGCCGTTACCATGGAGTTAGGGTTCGAAACTGATTCAAGGATCAGAATAGAGTTTGGTAGAGCGATAGTGATTAGGCGAGAGTAGACCAAGCGTGCCATGAGTTTGAGATGAAGGGCAGGTTTGTACTGGTCGGTTAAGTTATCAGCTGCAGGATGGTGTCCACAGTGGTGATTTTTTACAGTAAGGGACGTTTATGACAGCAAGTATTAAAGGAAGATGGGTGGAATACTCCCTAGGAGAGCTAGAGGTTAAAACAGATATCTGTGCATTTTCATCGTGAGAGATGAGTCAATCTGCGGAGAAATAGACTGGATACAAGGTGGGAGGGACTGGGGTCACTACTGATCAGGTGGTGTGGTGTGCGCGCAGACATCAGAAGACTGGAGACTACTATCTCTAGTGACGAGCCGGGTCGCAAGAGCAGAGAGTAGAGGCTGGGGATGTTCGGGGTAGGACCAGCTTGGCTGCTGCTAGGTGATTGAGGATGAGATGTTTGCCGATTATTGTCATTTTCTCCTTTGAAAGTAGTGCCGAGTCTTCAGCATGGAGATCAGAGACCGGGCCTGACATTATGCCTGAGAAGGGAGAGAATGGTGTCAAACTAGCGTTTTAGGGTTGTTTGTTAAGGTTGCGATATGAGGGATGAGGTGAAATATTTTTCTGTTTGTGGCGCTTGTGAAGGGCAGTTTGATAAGTCCATGAGCATAAATTTGTATTGGGAGAAAGTCTGGCAGGTAGCATCGACTTCCTCCACTACAACACTCCTTCACACTGGAACAACGATGCAGAGCGAGTCAGAGGAGAGTGTCCATGGCTTGTAGGTGCTCTGACTCTTGGAGTGCGGTTTGTGAGCGGGCCAAAGTGTCCAGTGTGGGTGGAAAAGGTTCATATATTGTTTGACTCCAGGTCAGGCAGGAGAGGGAGGAGATTGGGGGCAGAGAGGACTGTAAGGCGACTGTGAAATTCCTAGTGTTTATCATGAAAGTGGATATTTCTGCATGGGAGACTGGCATGTTGTGTCCAGAGATGGTAGATTAAAGTAAAAGTAAAGGGAAATTAAGAATTGTGATCAGAGGAGTGGTACGGAGAATTAATTAAAGTTAGAGATTGAGAAACGGTTACAGAAAACCAATCCAGACAGTTCCCATCCTTGTGGGTGGGAGAGTTAGTAAACAGCGAGTAGTGCCAAGAGAAGATGTTAGAGAAAGGATCTGAAGCAGAGGGAGACATTGGGTCATCATAGGCTGTTAACGCAATCACCCATCTGAGAGATGTCGATTTCCATTAGAGTGTTAGGAACGTGAGGTGAGCCAGACAAGCAAAAAGTTGATTCTCTTAAACTTGTGCTAGGGTATGAGCCGGAGGTCTGTACACAACCGTGACTCGGAGTGGAAAATGTGCTGAAAGAGTCTGACGGGTGTTGACCTCAAAGGAGGTGAAAGTGATTGAGGGTGCCAGTAGGAAGGACCTGGTAAGATGCATGTTTGTGAGGAGAGAGTATTCGAACGCCTCCCCCCGGCCTGTTCTCAGTCCTAGGGGTGTGGAGAAGTGTAAGAGCCGCCATATGTGAGATCGGCAAAAGTGGAACGGTGTCAGATGTGACAGGAGCCATGTTACTAGTGAGTGGGCTACATGTTTGATGAGGATGTTGAGTGAGATAAACAGTCATCTGAACATCAGTGAGTTTGTTGCAACGGATCGGGCGTCCACAGAGCACATTTTAAAAGGGACGTAGAAAAGATGTATCAGCGAATAGCAATTATTTTAGCAGATTGGTTCCTATGGGAGACTGAGGTGGGTATGAGCAGTAATGGAGGTGTGGGCCGGGGTTAAGGAGAGATGTCACCTGCAGCAAGAATGCAGGAGAAAGAAGAGAGATACAGCTGATTGGATCATGATAGTATGAGCGGCGTTTGTGCAGGCAATATGTGTTGAAGAGCAGGTGGATTTGGTCGTTAGTTTAAAATTATGTGCGTAACATTGTTCTTAAGATCTCAGATATGAGAGTGTGTGAACATCAGCACCTCTCTCTCAGGGAGTGAGGGTGCGCGGAGTCGAGGACGCTTGCGAGTGGATAAGCTTCACAGGGTGCGAATAAATGGGTGGATAATCCATGATGGTAGATGGCTGCAAGATAGACAGGCAATACTGAGCATGGTGAATAAGCCCTATATACTTACAAGAAAAGGCGTTCCTCCTAGTCCCCTTCGGCCCACTTCCGTCTTAATTTCGTTTTTAATTTCAGAAACATATTCAGCTCTATCAATCACTTTCATATCTGGGTTCACTTACAGATATGGTTCACTACTCACATGGCTATACTGTCCCAAGATGGTCAGACTGACCAAAGCTACCTAATTGATACTACCTAGTGTGAGTTCATTGATAGAAATCAGTGGCCCACTGCCAGCAATGTGGTTGGAGTTACAAATAAGGCCATCAGAGTGAGATGCACAGGTCAGAATGGTTCAGTCACTACATACAAATAGAACACCGGGTAATTATTCAGTGACATGAGAATGGAGAAATCTTATGCATTCAACATACCAAACACAGCAATTATACATAAACAGCAGAGTGACAAAAGATGGGAGGTTTAGCCACTAGTCACACATTCAACATACAGCTGTGAAAGAGATGAAAAGCGATCATGATCACGAGAGTCTTAGCTCTAAGGGATCTTTCTTGGGGTGCTCGTAATCCAATCAAGTTCTGGTTTTATACAATTTCAGATCCCTATCGATGTCAGTCTTTCTATCAATCACTTCATATCTTATAGTTCACATATCCAGATATGTATCTTCACCTACTCTAGCGCGAGTGGCTATGCACTGACCAAAAGAGTGCTTAGCAGTCAAACTGGCAAGATGGTGCAGGAGCTCGTAGATTCAAAACCAGCCTGCCACTCTCGAGGTGCCAAACCCGGAAGGTCCGCACCACTGCTGTCAGGCCATGTTTCACTTCCGTACTGCGTAATGGCATTGCTCTGTCTATCCACAATCGGCGAGTGTGAGCGTGCATGTGGATTGTGGTGAATTCCGATCGGTTGCCACGTCAACCATTAGACGGTATAGACGGGGGGGGGGGAGGCCGAGCGGGAACGCTGCAACGCAGTCAGGCGGGACGAAGCAGGGTGTCGAACGGCGGAAGTGCGAACATTTAGACATCCGAAGCCTTCCTCATCAGCAGGCAGTGCCAGACGCCGGTAGCTGCTTATAAGTAGAAATTTTCTGTAGTCGACAAGGTTCATGACGTCCATGCAATGGAGGTGCTACCATCCTAACCGATCTTAAGGGCGGCCAGCAGATTTCGCCGTATATCAGCACACCACCTGTGCCTGGCGACAATTGTTCAGTGTACGAGCGCCAGCCAGCGCTCGTCTCGTTGCGGAGAGCCAGTCCACATTTCCTGACCTGGATGTGATACAGTAACGAGTCTCCAAAGTAACCGATTTTAATTTCACTATTCATGTGAGTCCTTGTTGATTCTTTCTGTCTCTGGGCACCGTGATGCCACTCCAGAGGACCTTGGAGGAAAGAACCCTGCGTGACGGCCGAGTCTGAGACGGCCACCGTCATCCCCAGAGACATCCACCCAGCTACCCAGTGAGCCTTCACAGAGATTAATAGCGCCTGGCCATGCTTACTAGTCCATGTTGTCGTTAGTGGTCCAGATTGACTTTTTCACGGCCACAGATGCAGACAACGCGGCAGAGGTAAATTTTTTAGATGACATACTGGCTGGCCAGGGCAGGGAACGGCTTTTTTCTGGCAAATGAAATGCCTGCTCGGCATCTGGTATTGGGGCAGGCAAGTGGCCATGACGTGGCAGACCCATCTGTATGTCCACTAGTATCATGAAGCGGCAACATTTCAAGGACCAAAACAGTCCAGTGCAATGAGCACGACATTCAGCTTTTGGGGCTAGGTGTGCAAGGTTTTGTGTAGTAAAGTGTTTCTTCTGCTCCCAACCTGGAATGACAGAATGGCTGGCAGCTAGCTTGGCCGCCGTTCGGCGTGCAGGTCGTCAAACTGCGAAGGAGAAGAGTATGAAGGGTACTTCTGTTGTGTCAGGTGGTATACTTGGGCGACGGTGAGCGAAGCGGAGGCCTGATCCCTGATCATGACTCTGAGAGCACATGGGCGCAGAGGAACGCTTGGTGGTGGCTTGAGGAGGAGCGGAGACAGAGGTGTGCGAACAGTGGTTGGAGGCCCGCGACGGTCTTGAGCCTTTTTTTGGCCAAGTGTTGCCTCTCCAATTCACACTCATGCATTCTGCTGCCGATGTGCCTAGAGCATGTGTTGGTTCTGGTGGTTAAACACCTTAAGGTTTACTCTTTCCTCTACAGTATTGTTTTATGTTCAGTTTCTACGGCAAAGGCGGCATATGACATGTGCTGTGGTGAATTCAGAGGCTGCTTCAATAGAAGGTCGCGCAGTGAGCGCTTGATAGAGGTCTCTAGGTATCCTTTTTTTGAGGGAGCGATATCTTATCACGATTAGAGGCGGATTAGTTTCGCGCTGACCGAGGCTTGCGGATCATATCAGCGTACCTTCCTGAGCGACGCGCCCTCTCCCTTTTTGAGCGGGACCCCGTACTGACACTACCCCATCGTCTCTTCCTCCTCGTCCAGTGATAAGCGCCGTCGCAAGCAAATGTCTGCTGAAAGACCACGGTTGGATCCGCAATGTCTCCATTCGCATCATCATCACCAGCGATGACTTAGTCGTCCTGACATTCTGCATACAGAGTGCTTTCCGCAACAACAAGAGGACTGTCAGAGGTCGTTGCCGACCTCCGCTGTGATTTTGGCCGCGATTTATCAGCTTTCACTTCTCCTCCTCTGATGGCAATCAGTAACTGGGCTCAGAGCAAGAACTATCATCCTCTTTGTAGCCTCTTGATCTTTTAGAGCATGCCTTCTGACCCCAACCCATTTTTGTCATCAAAAGGAGTCTTCAGAAAAAGGATTTATCCACAGTGGTGGGTACATTCTGTCGTTTTTGCATTTGGGCTGCCTTCATGTTGGATGGACTGAGGCTAGATGAAGACATTTGTGGTGTCCCCGAGGACTGGGAGGACGACTACGGTGGACTTGCTCTGATGCTTTTGCATCAAAGCCAAGAAGACAGATTGGCGACGCGAGGTTCGGATTACTGAGATTCCCAGGGCCCTGACCCAGCGATGACCAGGCCTGACGGTCCTGCAACTGACGATCCGCTGGCATGCTTGGTTGTCGCCAGCACTGAAGGAGCACCTTCTCTCGAACCTAGCTACCTCCATGTCCTACCCCCCTCTTTGCTCGCTACCACCGAATTTTGCTTCATGTTCAAAATAAAAAAAATTTGAGAATGTATGAAGAGTTATGGAAAATCTCTTATTAAAGAGATGGCAAATCACAGCTATTCTCAAATCCCTCAAATCACAACAAAATTGCTGGATTCAAATTTAACTGCAAGGTGGAGCTCTATCAACACAGCTGTCCTGCGGCCAAAGTGAAAAAAACATTATCTGAAATGTATACTTAAAATAAACGTCATTATTTTGCACCCAATCAACCTGTGGTGACAACAAAGAAGCTGTATACACATTAACTGCAAAGTAGATCTATCCACCAAAGCTATTGCCTGACAAAAGATGAACAAAACGCCTGATCATGAAATGTATCAGGATAATAGAAGGTAATAGTTTTGTGCACCAAATCAGTACACCTTTGGTGCCTACAAAGTTGCTAGAATCGCAAATTTGAACTGCAAAAGAAGATCAACAACAACAGCTAGACAGACAAAGTGAAAAAAACACCTGTCTTAAAATGTATACTGATATAAAAAGTG
Organism: Phyllomedusa bahiana; assembly: GCA_025379985.1. Classification (NCBI taxonomy): domain Eukaryota; kingdom Metazoa; phylum Chordata; class Amphibia; order Anura; family Hylidae; genus Phyllomedusa; species Phyllomedusa bahiana. The sequence goes on from JAODAL010013597.1 coordinate 52,573, forward strand.
TATTTATGCACCTTTCAATTCACCTGTGGTTGACTACGAGCGACATCATGTATTCACATTTAAGAGGACTCCACCACGACAAATTCCACCCACAACATCTCCCAACACTCCCCATACAAACTCTAGTATCAATCAAGTGCGCCAAAGTGAAAAAACACGTATCTAATGTATTCTGATAATAAAAGTGAATTTTTTGCACCTCAATTCACCTGTGGAGACTACAAAATTGCTGTATTCACATTTAAGGGCAAAGGAGCCTCAATGAACAAAGCTGTAGTGCGCCAAAGTGAAAAAACAGTATCTGAAATGTATTCGGAAATAAAAGGTATTTTTTGTGCACCTATCAATTCACCTGTTGTTACTACAAAATTGCATTATTCATATTTAACTGCAAAGTAGAGTCTATCAACAAAGCTGGCCTGCGCCAAATTGAAAAAACACGTATCGTGAAATGTATTCGGATAATAAAAGGAATTTTGGCACCTTTTTATTTATCAAAAAGATTCCACCTGTGGTGACTACACAAAATTGCTTTGTATTCAGAATTTAAGTGCAAGGTGCTCAATTGAACAAAGCTGTAAGTGCCCAAAGTGAAAAAAATGATCTGAAATGTATTCGGATAATAAAAGGTATATTTGGCACCTTTCAATTCACCTGTGCTGACTACAAAATTGCTGTATTATCACATTTAAGTGCAATGGGGTCCTCAATTAACAAAGCGTGTAAGTGCGCCAAAGTGAAAAAACACGTATCTGAAATGTATTCGGATAATAAAAGGTATTTATTGCACCTTTCATTCACCTGTGGTGAATAAAAAATTGCTGTATTCACATTGTAAAAACAGTGCAAGTGCCTCAATGAACATAGCTGTAGTTGCGGCAAAATGAAAAACAAGTATCTGAAATGTATTCAGGATAACTAAAAAGTATTTTTGGCACCTGTAATCAATTCACCTGTGTGACTACAAAATTGCTGTAACAAATTTAACATGCAAAGTTAGATCTATCAACAAAGTCTGACTGCGCCAAAGTTGAAAAAAACATGTATCTGAAATGTATCGGATAATAAAAGTTATTTTTGGCACCCTTCAATTCACCCTGTGGTGACTACAAAAATTGCTGTTTCACATTTTAGTGCAAGGTGCCTCATGAACAAAGCTGTACTGCGCCAAAGTGAAAAAACACGTACAGAAATGTATTCGATAAATAAAAGTGGTATTTTTGTCACCTATCAACCTGTTCTGACTACAAAATTGCTTGGTTCAAATTTAACTGCCAAAGGTGGCTATATCACAAAGGTGAATGGTGCAAAATTGAAAGAACACCTACTGAAATTTATACTGATAAAAAGAAGTGGAGTTTTTGCACCTAACAAAGAGACCTGCAGTTACTAGAAAAGATGTGTATCCTAATAATAGTTCAGCTTCCCAATATCCAGGAATATATTGTCAAATCAGAAAACTGTTAATAAAAAACAATTGTCAGTGCAATGTCTACACTAAGTCTTGGTGAACTACATCCAGTATTCTTTAAATGATCTTTGTTTCAGTGTTCGCCTGCGGGAACCTCCCCCCCCCCCCCCCCCGCCCCCTCCCCGCTCCTCCCCGTGACTTACAGCGGTAGATGCTCCTTTAAAATTCCTCCTACCTAAACTACATAAAATCTTCAAATCTCTGATCTAACTAAGTTTGTAAGGATCCACATCTAACAGTAGAGCTTTCTCTGTGAAGAAATAAATAATTTCCGCAGACCTGTTTGGACACAGGTAAGGCGCACGTTCTACTGGCTATGAGACGCTGACATGACACTGATTCATGAACAGAAGGCTGTTTATGTAAAACGAGGTCATGTGATTTTTTCCAGCCCAAACGCAACCATACACATCCCAGTCCAATACGTCGCACACACATCTCACCCTGCCTCTATTCTGTAAGCAGATTTCTGTCCGCCAAAATGACAGGAAGCGCCGAAAATGGCGCAAAATTAAAAGATAAAGCACAGATTTTCAGCTAAATTATCCGTGATCTAGGGGGGGGGAAAATCCGATCAACATAAAAACTGTGCCGATTTCAACTTTGTCGATAATAATCGCTCAACACTAATCCAAACAATTAGCAGTGAGATTATCACTGCTGTCTATGCCGAACACGGAGTGGCGTTCACATGAGGGATCGCCGCTGCATGTTTCAAAAGCGCAGCTCAGCTAATTGTTTAGATCCATCTTGGGGACCGACAGTGCGGACCCCAAGATGGATGCTAAAAGCACTTGTAACACGGAGTGTATACGGAGTGTATATATCCGTGTGAACAAGCCCTAACTCTTTCAGTGCAGTGGACAATAACAACTGCAGCAGTCAAAGGGAACCTGTCAGGTGGTTTATGCTACTCTATGGTAGGGAGAGAAGCTGAACTCTGTGATATATTGCTTTTTTTATGATTTTGAGAACGATTTCTGAGAAAAAAGTGAGAAGATACTGATAGGACTCTGAAAGTGACAGTGCAAGTCCTGCTTACAACATCCACATACAATGATTGACAGCTTTCCCTGCATCATTGTGCAGAGCAAAATGTCAATCACTGATGTGGGTGGGGTGAGCACTTTTTTCTCTACTTTTTACCCAGAAATCTTACTATAAATAATTTAAAGCTAAATATTAGAGCTCAGTTTCTCCCCTTCTATCATATCCTGATTTCATATAGGGGAGCATAAACCACCTGACAGGTTCCCTTTTGATGCAGACAATCTCCATTGGTCATGCCATAAGTGACACAATCATGGTAGTCCGATAGGTCACTATGGCAGCCCAGGGCCTAACAAAGGCACCGAAACCTGCCATTAGCATCCGCCTTTTCGTGTAACATTGAAAATGAAAATTGAAAATGGGAATAATGTTTTGGAATACAATGTTTTCTATTACTACATCCTATGAAGCTTATTAAAAGAGTGATCTGGTTTCAGTAAATGAAGATTATTTTTTGTACAACAATATATTTGTCGTATTATTACTCATGATTTTCAAGTTCGTAGTTTAGAATCATTATCATGTTACTCACAGAGTGATTTTTGGCAACGACATGCTTTATTTTTATTTCATTCTGCGGGTCAGTACAACTCCCTTCATACCAAATTTGTAACATTTCCATTATGTTTTATTACTTTTAAAATGTGTTTTTTGTTTGCTTTTCATCATCTGTTTTCATGGCCAATAACTTTTCTATTTTTGTATTGGGAGATCTGTGTGAGGGCTTTTTTTTTGCAGGTTGAATTATAGTTTTTATTGGTTTCATACATGGGCATGTATGACTTATTCTTCACTTTTTTGTTTTGTGGCCATTGTTTAAATGAGGTTGTATATTAATAGATTTTACTTTAATTGATGCAGAGACACCATTTTTTTAATGTTTTAAATAATTTTTATATAATAAATAGGAAAAGAGGATGTTTTGAACATTTAATATTTTTCTTTATATTTTTAGTCTATTTATTATATTTTTAGTCTATTAAAACACTAAAACGTAACTTTTATTATATCTAACTCTTAACCTCTATACACACTATTTAAAAACCTGATCTCTATCCTCATCATGTTAACCCTTCTGTGCTCTGAAAGATGGAATAACTCCTTTCGATCATCAAGTCTGGTGGAACCCAACCTACTAACAGGAAGCCTATATCAAAGCAAAGTACTAGCTTCAGTAAGGATCCCAAAGCCACTACGTGGGCAGTCGTCCCTAATCTCATAGAACACAGAACAAATAAGGGCCCCTTGTGACACCCGTCTGCAGCAGGTGACACTTGTAACAGAGTGAGAGATCACAATTTAAAACGTCATGCCTGACCTCGCCGACATGTTTCGCCAGCTAACCTGGCTTTATCAAGGCTTGCGAGATTCCCAATTTTTTGGAGATTATGTGATTGTACACCTGTCACGTCAAGGGAGGTACAGTGAGCCTTGACTGGAACCCAGCCACCTGTCCCTGCCTACTTGACGTGCTGCCCTAGGCGGCAGTCACCATCTGGGCGGCAATCCCTGCGCTGCTAGAGTGCTGGGGCCATCAGGAGGAAGAAATGTCAGACAGTCCGGGTCAATAACAAATAGGAACCCAACCATAAATCAGAACCAGAGGGAAAAACGTAAACAAGCCAAGGTCAAAACACGAACGGGGCGAGGTACAAAATCGGAGCGCAAGACAGGGTCAGGAAAACAAGCAGAGGTCTGGTACATGGATAAGCAATAAACAAACTATAGCACAGGTAATAGGCAGCCAGGAGAATATCACAGGCGCTGCACTCAGCCTAGCCCTGAAAACACCTTACTAAATTAATGACATATTGCAATATAGCAACACCACACCCTAGAGCAATCTACCAATGGAGAGGAACCCTCCACCTCCTTTATAATGGGATACATGCTCCAGCCCACCCTGCATCTAAATGGTTTTCCCCTGTGTCTCCACAAAGGGGCGGTTTGGGAACTTAAAGGCTATGTTCACACGGCTTATTTCAGAATGTATTTACATCGGATAGCCGATCGTAAATACGTTCTGAAATCAGTTGAAAATCAGTTGCAAATAAGTGCCACTAAGTGTGGCACGTATTTGTAACTGATTTCCCGACGGATTCACCATCTCCATCCATCCGGCACGGAAATACGCGTCGTGTGAACGACGAGCCGTATTTTCTATTGAAATCAATAGAAAATGGGCTGTTACTTATTTCTGACTGATTTGCCGACGGATTGACGATCGTCAATCCGTCGGCAAATCCGCGGCGAAATAAGCCATGTGAACGAGGCCAAAGAATACCTATCACCTCAACACAAACAAAAATCTATTTGATTTTTCTAATAAAGCATATTTGAGAAAATGTTTGTATTTTAGTCTCCTGTTACTTTATGAGTTTTCTCTGGAGGTGATACCGTAGGTCCTCTTTAAAGTACCAAGGGAAAAACTATTAAAAGTGGCCTCATGTTGTAGATGGGGCCAATACAAGTGGGTATGACCAGCAAAATATTACCCACAGCCACATTTGTGGTAGATGGGGCCAATGTGAAAAAAAGAGTAGGCATGTGATGATTGTAAGTGGTACTCGTGCACAGCCATTACTTGTATGTTTTTTTACTCGTATTTTGCAGCACTGATTGTAAGCCAAACCGGGAATGGATCCAAAACACAAACATTCCCTTTTTACCCCTTTGCTTGTCCCTTTTTAGGATCTCTATATTTAATAAAGTAAGGGGAGATTGAAACATGTCAGGACAAGACTACAGGGAGTACAAGGGCCATTTTATAAGGCCAGGTCCCTGATAGGGACACCCTTATCAGGGCAATCACTCTGATACCAGGCTAGGGTGAGTGCAGACCCTCAGAGATTTTCAGGGTCACTTAACATCACCACCTCCTACTAGTGGACATTTGTGTTTTTTGTAGTGTTTTTTATGTGTGTCATTTATTAATTTTAATACATACTAATTTATTTTTAGGACACTCCTTTTCTGGTATGGTTTCATTGTCAGGCAGCTTCAGCATTAATATTCTATATGTAGTATACAGGAGGTTGGCCCTTTGTACCTATGGATTCTTTTGTGTATATTACTGTATGATTTTGTGTTGAAATGTTATTTTGCACTGTGACTGATTACAGGTGTTATACCAAGTAATATAATGGTGATGACGTGTAACTGCACTGTGTGAAAGATTGACATTTGCTAAGTCATGATGATAATATTGCTGTCTGTGAATGTATTTGCTATGCAGACAGTAGGGAAGGGTAAAGAGGGAGTTGCTAAGGTAACCTAGTTGGGAGGGTAGGTAGGTAGGAGTAAGCACCCCAAAAAGCATATAAATAGGCCTTACAGTAAGTGATAGGGGGTTCTGTAGTGTTGGTGGTTAGACCTGTGGTCTGAACCTTTGTCAGATCACATGAGAAGATGAAGGGAAAGACTTAACCTTTTGAATTCTGGGTTTCTGCCAGACTGCAGCTGGTAAAGCCCATTGCCTATCTACTGGCCATGGATTCCTGCACAGAGACTAAAGAACTTTATGGAGAGAGTTGCTGCCTAGCTGAGCATGGAGGATCTCTTTGAGAGGTACAGTAGGGTGTGTACATGAGACGCAGCGCAAAAGTGAGTCCTGCGCCTGGCCTGCGAACCAGATGGTGCCCAGACTGTTGCCTCTGGCCTGGCCCATCTAGATTTGAAGTTGCTATAGGATGTCAGTTCTCCTGTGGTTGGAAGACTCCTTGCAGTACCTGTATCCGAATAAGGGATGTATGATGTCCAGATTGTTGCCTCTGTCCTGGACCATCAAGATTTAAATCTCTTGGATTGCTCCATTATTCCCCTTGAAGTCAAAGCTAAAAGTTGCTGCAGGATGTCAGTTCTCCTGGGGTGGAATACTCTTTGCAGTACCAAGATTGCATCCGAATCAGTTACAAGCTATTTAAAAAGGAACTCTACTGGTTGCTAGCTGCAACATAAGTTGAGGAAGGATTGTATGTAACTGAAATCTTGCTGGTAAATAAAAGGGATGAGTCTATGCTTGTTTCCAAAACTGTTAACCCTTTGTCTGCTTCCTGCACAACAACATGGGCGCATCCCCACAACGCCAAGACAGCAGGAGAGGACCACTACCATCATGCAGTGCGTCCCTGGGGGTAAGAGTACTGCCAACTTCTCCACACTGCAGGTCCCCCATACTTTTGACTGTTTTGGACCCAGAACGGGGCATGAGACCTATGATTGGAATTGAAGCTGCCATGACAACAGTGAGAGATGACTATAACTATGACTCCTCTTGTCTTCTCTGCTGGTCCGCCACTCCGGGCCATTACATACTGTATACTGTATGATTCTTTTAATATCAGTTTAGTAGCACCTCTTTACATTACAGTGTGGTACTACATGTTCTGTTCTTCTCTTTACATATACCAGGATTAGCGACTCTTTAAAGTACCAGTCTCCAAAAATGTAGGTCTTTGTTCCTGTGTGCATTTTCAAACATTAATCTGGCTTCTATTTTTCTCTTTTGGAGTAATGGCTTCTTCCTGGCAGAGTGGCCTCTCAGCCAATATTGATACAGTACTCGTTTCACTTTACAATCTTACCAGCTTCCGTCAGCATCTTCACAAGGTCTTTTGCTTTTGTCCTTGGGTTGATATGAACATGTCGGACCAAAGCATGTCCATTTCCTGAGCGATATGATGGATGGACATTCCCATCTTGTTTGTACTTGCGTATAATTGTTTGAACAGATGAACGAGGCACCTTCAGGTATCTGGAAATAGCACCCAAGAATGATCCAGACTTGTGCAAGTCCATAATTCTCCTCCTGATATCTTGGCTGATTTCTTTATACTTTCCAATGATGTTACACACAGAAATGTGTGTTTCTGGTGTGCAATAAAATACATCTACAGCTGTGTCTCTAATTAACTCAGATGTGGCAAATAAACCTATCAGAAGCTTCCAAAGACATGACATCATCATATGGGCTGTCCCAAATTTTTAAAGGCATAGTAATCCTAGTGCATGTAAACTTTTGACTTTGCAGAAAGTAACAAAATGCCTTAAAAATTCTCTCTCTATCTCAATATTCTGGCATTTGTCAAATATAAATAATTTTGGTAATCCTAATTACGGGTAAGGTTTATTCTGATTTAATGTCATATAGTGAGAAAAACATTTATATGTGTCTTTTTATATAGTGTATTTAAAGTTCTGGTTTTAACTGTACATGCAAGGATTTGCTTTATTTGGATTAGTTAATCTTAATTTTCTTTAATCTTCATTTTGTATTATACTGTATGACATTTTGGGGCTTTGGAAGCAATTACCAGGTTTCCATGGAGTTATAGTTTCAAAATGCGATGGTTTCAACATACAGTGGTTATCCCTGAACCAATTAATATTGTATGTTCAGGGATCATTGACGCAAACCAGCCTGATGAAGGCAAATAGGACAAAAGGTGATATGTTTGACGTATTGATGTACGTGCCAGGAGCTTTTTTGGTTTCTACAGGGAAAACACTATAAGAGTTTTAATAAGAGCAAACTGAAGATATAATTCCACAGAAACTGAAGATTACACTTAAAAAAAGTCACCCATTTCTGAGAATCTTTTACAAAAATGTAAATAAAAAAAAAATGCAAATATCTCTGTAACTAAAAGAAATATCCAGGGCAGATGCAGCAATAATGTTGCAAAATGCATGACTAAATCTTTACTAAAACAGTTTAAATGGCAGCAAAATTATCAAAATGGTGTATGTAGCACAATACGTTTTGTATCTGTTACATTTAATGCACCTTTATTTAGACACTTTTCAAAACTGTCAATGCCATAAAATGCAATTTTAGTGCACTTGCTTAGTTAATCTGCTTCATGCTTGCTATTTTCCTATTATCGATGGAACTCCTCTTTAAGTGTAGGATCACGTGTTGCATAAATCTGCATAACGTTAATTCCTGTTCCAGAAAGACAAAGGATTTGTGACAAAATTTCCCCATTCAAAAAGGAAGTGAAAATTTGTAATCATGCTGAATTTTGTTATGGATTATTTGCACATCGGGAGGTGTGGAAAATGGCTTAAATTAAAAACAAAAAAAATGAAAAAAATAAAAACAGCCTTTCCAGTCTCCTGCAACTCTCATGGCAAGGCTTTCCTAGTGCCTGGCCTGACTTTGTGGCCCCTTGTTGACACACGATCACTGCAACCAATCACTGGAAACTTCTGGGACATGGGAAGAAGGTAAAGAAGCATTTAGAACAAATTAAGACTTCTCATCAAAGTGTATCCTCCATAATACGGGCAGTCTTGCCTCCAGCAACCTATGTATTTTCTGTAGACCATCTATTAGGTGGCCTTACTTGGAGGGGTATTTCCTAGTAACAGACTTCCTTTAAATGCAACCATAGACACCTTACTTAGTGCCTGATGTTGGGGAAAAATAATTGTGCAGGTAAGAACCATCTTAAATATTAGCCAATGAATTACAGTGAATGTTTTGTTTAACCTGTAATTATTTTATGGGATCTGCTGACAAATTAAATGTTCATGAACTGGCAGCCACCAATTTCCCCCTTAATGAAAAAAAACACACAATTTCCTTGCCCCAAACCAGTATGTAAATATGGTGGCAGGCTGATAAGATTGACAGCGAAGCAACAGATAATAATATGTTCATGTGTTTTTTATTGCTTATCTATAGTAAATGAATGCAGCTTTCAAAAAGATATATTTTCTTTCATATTATATTCCTCTTCCCATCTGGAATCCTCATGGAGTCCAGGCTTTAGTGCAGCACTAGACTTGCGCATTTCTTAGGTGTCTGCATGGGAGGAAAATTTGTTATGATCCTGTTTAAATGCAAATTATTAATATGGCTGCAGGCTTTAATTTGAAATACAAAGTAAATGGTAATGATCTTCCTATTATTCACACATTTACCACATACCTGAAAGCCTTGCCAGGGATACAAAGTAAGGGCTGGGCAAGGAAATTAAACTCTTCCTAACATAATGATTTGTTTCTACAAGAATAAAAAGCCATAACATAGGGGTGAACTGTAACTTAGAAGGAGCGCTTCCTTATTAACCCTTTCCCTCCTTTTTTTTTTCTCGCTACATTCGTTTTTTCCTCCCTGCCTTCCAACAGCCATAACTTATTTTATTTTACTGCCTATATAGTCATATTGTTCTTGCAGAACAAAATGTAATTTTTTATAGGTCTTTTAATAAATTCAAATGCACTCCCTTGTTACTCTGTAATCTGTGTTTCACTGCTATCAGCCAGTATAGGAGTCCCCACTCCTCTCAACTTCATATAAATACAATTGGCAACATAAATGCTTTAAAAACACTCTTTATTTGTATCAAAAAGATTAGCAAACAACTTTTGCTGAGCCATTTGGTTTACCACACATTAGAAGATTCTTAATGTAGGTGAAACACGCTCATCCTCCTTAAGGCAGAACATATCCATCCCATCAGTCCATTGTATGAGGAGATGTGCCGTAGCACTCTGAACACTACACCCGCTGCTGCAACGTTTCAAAGGCTAAACGCCTTCGGCTATGTTCACACGGCTTAACTGCGGGGCGTAATGTCGCCCCGCAATTACGCCGTGTGGACGGGGGTGGGGCGGGAGTGGGGGAGTGAGCGGGGGGCCGGCACTTCGCCGGCCCATAGACAATCACTGCTACCGGCGCGTATACGCCGCTAGAAAGTGACAGGAGACATAATCCATAGTTCTCTATGAGAACTGTGAATTACCGTAATGAATGGGCCGTTTTCGGCCCATAATTGGCGCACTTCGGCACGTAATTACGGACCGAAATACAGCCCATTTTAAGCCGTGTGAACCTAGCCTTCTTCTTCAGCGTTGCAGCAGTGGGTGCAGTGCTCAGAGGGCTACGGCACATCACCTCATACAATGGACTGATGGGATGGATATGTTCTGCCTTAAAGAGTGCCTATCACCTTCAGACAAACCTCAGAAAAAAAAAAGATAAAATACAAAACCCTTTTTTCCAAATAACTTCTTTAAAAAACCAAACATTTCACCTTATTTCAGTTTTTTAAAAATGCGCCCCCTTTTAAGACAGCTCTGATCGGGGCCAATGGGCACATGACATTTGATGGAGCTGTGATACAGTTAAATTCCTGACTGGGGGGTCCACAGTCGGGGGGGAGCCTAAAAATCCTCATCAGTCTCACCAGCACAGTGTATTATACACTCACCGGCCACTTTATTGGTAAAACCTTCCCAACTGCTGGGGAAATTTAATTTCAATCACCCCAATCACAGGCGGCAACTCATGCATTTAGGCATGTAACAGGCAAGACAATTCCTGCATTTCAAACCGGGCATCATATGGGGAAGAAAGGTGAATTTGATCCTTTGAACGGCATGGTTTTGGGGCCAGAAGGGGTGGGCTGAGTATTTCAAAAACGCTGACTCCTGGAATTTTCACGCACAACCATCTTAAGGGTTTTTCAGAGAATGGTCCAAAAAGAAAAAAACATCCATGAGTGGGGATTTCCGTGGGGGGGAAATTCCTTGTTATGCCAGAGGTTCAAAGGAGAATGGGCAACCGTTCAGCTGATAGAAAAGGGGAACAGGGGCCAAATAGCCCCCTTTCAACCCAAGGGGGGGCAGAAACATCTCTGAAAGCAAATACGGGGATCTTTTAGCAGATGGGGTAAAAACAGCACAAAGACCACACCGGTTTCCACCCTTTTCAGCAAAAACAAAACTGAGGCTCCAATTGCCCAAGCTCACGAAATTGACAGTAGAAGAATTTGGGAAAAACGTTGCCTGGGCGATGATCCGATTTTTGCTGCACATTTGGGTGGAGGGGGCAGAAATTTGCGCAACAACATGAAACAATCCATCCGCCTTTAACAACGGGTTTAGGCTGGGTTTGGGTGGTTCAGGGGGTTGGGGAATATTTTTTTTGCCACCTTTTTCCCCCTTGGTACCCAAATTTACATCGGCAACACCTTGTTAACATCCACAAAAAATTGAGGCAGTTCTGAAGGCAAAAGGGGGGCCAACCCCTACAAACAGGGGTACCTAATAAAGTGCCAGTGAGTGTAGATGCCTGTGTATTATGGAGGACGAGGCTGAAGCAAAAGGCAAACTCTGTCACACTGTTTCCTTAGGCTCTGTCTTCACTGCACAGAAAAAAGTTAATTTTTTCAGTGTTTTTCATTTTCTAAAAACACAAAAAACGACTGAAAACATCCCCATAACTTCTATGTAAAAGCCTCCTTTCTGTCTCCACTGAACTTCTTTTTTCTGCTTGTTTTTTTACTGGTCATCTTTTGTAACATGTTGTAAAAAACGCCAGAGCAGGGCAGAAAATTTACTACAGGAGTCTATGGAAAGCGCCAGACATTTTTTTGCCACAATTTTTCAATGAAAACCCACCCAGGAGATTCGTCCCTCCTATAGTGGGTGTTACAGTTTATACTTTTTTTCAATTCTGCATACAAGTGTTTGCTATGTCCTTGTTCGTACCGTTTATAATAAAGTGATCATGTTTTTGTCGCTAACTTTTTTGCACAAGGCAAGATTTTTGCTCTAATGACGCTAAATATAAGGTTTTTTTTAAAGGATTTTGGTACTATAATCCTTTTCTTGGAAGATTTTGTTGCTAATAAAGTTATCTCGCTTGTGACGTTAAAAATACTTTTTTTATGGATTTTGGCGCTAAAATTTTTTTTTACAGATTTTGCCGCTATTAAATTTATCTCCCTTTTGTTGATAAAAATACCTTTATTTTGGATTTTCACACTATTAAAGTTCTCGCTTTTGTTGCTAAAAATACATTTTTGGGCGCTAAAATCCTTTTTTTTTTACGGATTTTAACACTAAAACACGTTTTTTAACGGATTTTGGCCTATTAAAGTTATCTTGCTTTTGTCTCTAAAAAAAATTTTTTTACGGATTTTGCCACTAAAATACTTTTTTACAGATTTTGACGCTAATAAATTGATCTTGCTTTTGTTGGCAAAAATACACATTTTTTATGGATTTTAGCACCAAAATCCGCAAAAATATAGTTCTCGCTTTTGTCACTAACAATAAGTTTTTTGACGCTAAAATACTTTTTTTTTTACGGATTTCAATACTAAAATATGTTTTTTTTACATTTTGCCGCTATTAAAGTTATCTCGCTTTTGTTGCTAAAAATCCTTTTTTCTTACAGATTTAGGAGATACATTTATTAGCGCCAAAATCCATAAAGGATTTTTAGCAGCAAAAGCGAGATAACAGTAGCGCCAAAATCCATAAAAACATGAACTTTAGCGGCAAAGTCTGTGAAAAAATGTATTTTTAGTGACAAAAGCGAGAACCCTATTAGCGCCAAGATCAGTAAACAAAAGTATTGTAGTGCCAAAGTCAGTAAGAAAACAGATTTTTATCGAAAAAAGCGACATAACTTTATTAGTGCCAAAATCCGTAAAAATCTGGATTTTAGCACCAAAATCCATAAAAAAAAGTACTTTTGGCTACAAAAGTGAGATAATTTTACTAGCGCCAAAATCTAAGATTCCATATAAATGCAATAATGTGCTTTCCATCCCCTTTTGAAGGGTAGAGTTACATCCAATGGCTTTATTTATGCATACATTGAAAACCAGACTTGAAGACAAGCAACAAACGCGGGTAAAAGCAGCGCCAAAAACGCAAATTGCAACAACAAACTGCCATTTTGTCAGCTGCTTTTGACAGGCAGTGGACAGAAAATTCAGTTTTTAGTATTTGGCTTTCAGGTAGTTTTTTGTCAACTGTAGTGTAGACATAGCCTTAGTGTGCTGTGCCTGCTGTACTGTATGTAGTGAGACTCAGATGACCCTATACAAGCAGCTATGCCCTCAGCTCCCCCTGCACAGTTGGTATCTCCCAACAGATTGATAAGGATCTCCTGAGCTACAAAGTGAAAGTAAAACTTGTTTCTCTGTAATACTGAGAGAAATCCTCTTATTTACATATGACATGTATTTGAGAAAAGTTTTATAGTTTCATCTTCTATCAATTTTTGTGTGTTTGTATGGAGGTGATAGGTACTCTTTAACCCCTTCAGGACCCGGGTTTTTTTTTTTATGACACGTTCGTTTTTCCCTCCTCGCCTTCTGAAAGCCATAACTTTTTTATTCTTCCACCTACATAGACACATGAGGGCTTTTATTTTGCGGGACAAGATGTACTTTCTAATGGTGTTATTCACTATACTATAGAATATACTGGGAAACCGCAAAAAAAATTCCAAGTGGGACAAATTGTGAAAAAAATCGTATTTTCGCTATGTTTCTGGGTGATTTGCTTTTATGGCGTTCAGTCTTCGGTAAATATAATGTGTTATCCGTATTCTACAGTTTGTTACGCATACGGCAATACCAAACATGTAGGGTTTCCGTTATGTTTTGGTACCGTACAAAAATTCCAAACATTTTCTATTTTTGACATTTGCGCCGCGGCACCAGTTTGTGCGACTAATAACTTTTTTTTTACTAACACCTACGGACGTCAGTGAGGTTGCATTTTTTGCGGGCTGAAGTGTACTTTTTATCGCTAGTAGTTTGGAATGCATGCGACTTTTTTGATCATTTTTATTCCATTTTTGAGTGACGTAAAATGACCAAAAAACGCAATTTTGGCGTTTGGAATTTTTTTATTCTACGGTGTTCGGCATACGGGATAAATGATATTATATTTTTATAGATCAGACTTTTTCGGACGCGGCGATACCAAATATGTGTACCTTTTTTATTATTTTAATGATTTTATTTGTAAAATGGGGAAAGGGGGGTGATTTGAACTTTTAATACTTTTTTTTTTATACTTTAAAACTTTATTTATTTCTTTTTTTTACTGTAACATTTAGTACCCCTATGGTGCTTGACCACTAGGGGGCGCGATTGTTAATACAATCGCGCATTGCATATATGTATTCTGCAGGTTGGTATGCTTCTGGTGACACACCTAATATGTAGGATTTTCGTGATGTTTTAGTAAATCACAAAATTCTCCTTCTTTTATCTTTGTGCCACAGCACCATTTTCTGTGACCAATAACTTTCTGGTTTCCATCTATGGACCTGAGTGAGGGCTCTTTTTTGTGGGCTGAAGTGTAGGTTCTATTGGTAGTATTTTGACATACATTCAACTTTTTGATAATTTTTCCAATGTTCCAACTTTTTGGGGATGTGGAAAAAAAACACAATTTTGGTGTTGGATTTTTTTTTCTTTTAGGATGTACACAGTACAGGATAAATGATGCTATATTTTAATAGACCGGACTATTAAAGATGCAGCAATACCAATTACATGTACCTTTTTTATTTTTTTGTTTGTAAAATAGCAAAATAGAGGTGTTCTGAACTTTTAAAATTTTTTATTTTTAAAACTTTATTTTTACATTGCACTTGTAGGCCCCCTAAGGTACTTGACCACATAATCGCTTGTACTCCTTTCTGCATTATATATTGTAGGGCCTCGCTTGGACACCATCCTGGACCGTCCTGGGGGTCACACTCAACTCTCAGGATCACCATCGCTGTCCTTGGTAGAACGGTTATGGCACTTCAAACATATGAAACTCTGACACCAGACTTCTTTTTAACACTGGCCTCAGGCAGAAGAACATAAACAAATACAAACAAAATCCAAGGCCGTCTAGCCACTAACTAAACCTTAGAGTCCCTCTCTAACCAGAGGCCTGTGCCTACCACACAGCACCTTGAAACAACCATTTGTTACTGTACGGTATAGGCTTCTCTCAAGCCTCTGAGTGCCAGAGCCTCTCTCCAGCTCCGCTTTCACTCCCAGCTCCAGGAAGCCGACCCCGCCCCAGATCACCTGGAGTACCGGGCTTTTTATAGGCCTCCAGGGATCTGCCAAATGCCTGTCCTGGCACATGGGGAGTAGGCACCCACCCAACACTTTGCCTACACCCAATAAGAGCCGTCCCTGATTGGCTGAAACAGCCACACAGGTGTAGTGTTAGTATGGCTTTCAGCCATTCCAGGACGGCTTTTCATTGGGAGTAAGCAAAGTGTTGGGTGGGTGCTTACACCCCATGTTTCATGCCAGGGTTTACCTGGCCTATATAAGTCAGTGAGTCAGATGACTAGGTGTGGCCTACAACCCTGGATTCCATTTGGTTCTGAGAGGAGCTACACTGGGAAAAGCCAGTGTCTGCCATGCCACTTTCTATGTGTTTTGCAAGATGCTAGTAAGTTCAACTTACCTGCTCAGTTAGAGCTCAGACGAGCAGGCATTTGTTTGTTTATACTGTGCATGCTTTGCATCTATGTTCCTGTGCTGCTAAAAAATAAAATTCGCGAGGACCCGTATTTGCACCAAAGTATCTGTCTCTGTGCCTAAAAAAGGACTTAAGCTAAGATCACAGAGCCATAAAAGCTAAGATCACAGAGCCGTAAAAGCTTAATATATATATATATATATACATATATATATATATTATATATTATATATATATATATATTATAAGTGTATATATATATATTCACACACACACACATATAACATACATACTGGATGGAGGACATGTGTCTGGTTTTGAAACTCTTGCTTGTAGGGACGGATCCCAAAGCAACCATTTGTTGGGAAGCATTTATTTAGGAGATGTTTTTTTAAAAAATGGAGCAAATGTGAAAATGTAAATGCCACATGTGCTAATATTTTCACCAGTGATAACAATAATGACTGTGTATAATAAACAGAAGTCATACTTTGTATGCAAAAATAAATAATATTAATAATGGACGAGTTATAGGGATTATTAAGCATTAGGTTCTAACCTTTTGGACACTAGGGGGTACCTAGGATTCTGACACAATTTGCAGCAAAAATATTGGCATACATGCTTTTCACCACATTTATTGTGTGTTTTATACGATACGACAAAAAGGGCATGACCTCAGCAAAAAAGGAGTGACTTCAAGGAATATGGGGGTGTTTTAGCATACAACAACATGCAGCAAAATTTTGGCTTAGTTAGTGGCATAAAGTAAGCCAACTTAAAAAAGGTGTAAAGTTAGACTACACAGTTCTAACATGCACCAGATTTATCAACACCATGATAAATGTGACGCATTGTAAGACTGTCTAGTCTAACTGTACACTCTCTAAGAGTGAGTGTTAATAAATCTGCCCCTGCAGTATCCAGCTTTACACCTTATAGCTGCCTATATAATCCTATTTTAAAAAAGAGCATATACCTTCCTACACAGTAAATAAAGGTACAACAACATATACCTGTTCAATGGATGCCAGAAAGAGACTCTTCTCCTAGGGGTCAACAGACCTTTTTAACTTATGGGTCAGTAGAACTTTTTAGTGCACACAATTGAGAGAAATACTCATTCATAACATGCTTTGATTGGTGAGATCAAAGATCAGATTGTCTTTCTTTAAGTCTTGTATGTGCATTACAATGGACACAATGCATCATGGCAGGGGGATTTAACATTTGCTTATAGGTTTCCCACAAGTTACTGCTGATCATTGGTGAACCCAGCATCAGGACCTCCTATATTAACTTTAGTGAAGAGCTTGTTTCAAACAATGATTCCCGATCTTGGGGACTTTATGCTACACTTCAGGAGAAATGTGGTTAAACAGCAACATAAACAAAATTTACTGATAATTTAAAAGACTCAAATATTAATCAGAATTCTTTTTTTCATTTAACCCCTTTCATGCCACTATCAATAGCACAGCTAAAATAGATGCTTACTATTACATTGCTCATAACTAGAGAGCTGTTGGTTTTAGAGCAGGGGTCCCCAACTCCAGTCCTCAAGTCCCACCAACAGGTCATGTTTTCTGACTTTCCTTAGGGTGCTTTCACATAGTGAATTTTTTTACGTGTTTTTTATGCAGCAATCTACAGCATTAATTGCTGTGCTTTCCTGCATAAAAAAGCGTCAAAAAATGCGTCAAAAACACACCGTGTGAAAGCACTGCACCCTAAGCACAATTGATTACTCACTTTCAACACCTTAACAAACAATTTAGGAAATTGAAAGGCGCTTGCTGTTATTAAAGGCAATTTCACTGCAGTGCAGTACAGTGACAAATGAAAGACACACACCAGAATGTTACAAGCGTTTGTGAAAGCACTTTTAAAGGGGTTTTTCCACAATGTAATGTTGACGTGGGATCCTCCAAAATGGGTATTTAATCACATTTCTAAATATATGTGATTGCAAAAAGTGAAGCCTCTGAGAGCTACAGCTTTCTTTACAAGCCCTTAGTTACTTAAAAGTTTGCATTAGACACGACCAGCTCCAGCTGACAGGAACCGAGGAGCCGACCTGGCAGTGCTTGCATGTATGCACTTCTTATGTGGTGACAGGGAAGATGAATGAGCTTTGAAGGGACTGTGGAGAAAGTGCAGTGTATGAGTCTCTCTGCTGTATAGAGAATCCACTGTTGTAATGGAATTATCTTACTAAACATTGCAGACGCTCCCTTGCTTTTTCGCTCTGCTTGGCGCCCCCTCTCTCTCTTCCGTGCAGTGGTTCATGACTCAGCATGATTTGTTTATGTCACGGCACACGTTGTTGCCGTGGAGGAGCAAGGTGCTACAGGGGTTAATCCCTCCAGTCGGGTGACACGCCCAGGGAGAAGCCTGGCTGATAGGATTGACAGCTCGGCTTCAAATTAGCTCAGAGGGTGTGTCGCTCAGACCAATAGAGGAGTCCAGAGGCCGCACCAATCAGCTGCTGGGGCGGCTCATTTAAACCAGCTCAGTTTGCTTCATCTTTGCCTGTGAAAGGTTCCCCTTTGTGCTTCTCCCTGTTTCCCCGTTTGCTTGTTAACTTTGTTACCTTGACTTCGGCTTGCTTCCTGACCTCGCTCTCGACCTCTGATTCTGTACCGCGTTACCTTCTGGTTTTGACCCTTGGCTTGGCTTACGTTATTCTCTTGGTTTTCCGATTTGTGGCTTTGGCGTAACCTTACCATTATCGACCCGGACTGCTGACTTCACGTTTCCCTGACGGCCCTGCACGTAGGAGAGTAGGGACTGTCGTCCAGTTGGGGTCTGCCATTTAGGGCAGCATGCCAAGTAGGCAGGGACAGTGGTCTGAGTGGCAGTCAGGGCCCACTGCACCTCCTCTGACGTGACAGTTTATTTCCTGTTTGAGCAAGATAACAGGTAAGGCAAGTCACTTTGTGGCAAAACCCCTTTAAGTATAGGAAATAGCAGGTTTCTTTTAACCGATCTCTCTGACGAAAAAGGTGCTTTCACACAGCACAGTTTTGGTGCAGTTTTAACTGCGCTCCAATTAAACTGCCTTTATTACCCGCATGCTTCTTTCACTTATCTAAACTGTTTGGAAAGTGAGTAATCAATTAGTGTGTTTGTAATCCACAAGTTTGCAAACACATTAATTGATTACTTACTTGAAACACCTTTCAGAACAATTTAGACAACTAAAATAAGCTTGCTGACAATATAGGCAGTTTAATTGGAGCACAGTTAAAACTACACCAAAACTGCACAGTGTGGAAGCACCCTTAAGTAAGTAATCAATTGCTGTGATTGAATTCTTGTCGATTACAAACACACTAATGGATTACTCACTTTCCAAACATTTTAAATAAGGAAAAAAGTTTGTGGTAAAAAAGGGCCCAATAATTGGGGGCGAAATTAAAAACTGCACCAAAACTGACTTGTGAAAAGCCCCCTTAAAACACGTAATTAAATACTTACTTAAAAACATTTATGAAAATTTTCAGATAACTGAAAGAATTTGCGGCAATAAAGGCAGTTTAATTGGAGCACAGTTAAAACTGCACCAAAACTAATTTCTATATTTTTCCCATTCAGCTCTGCTTATAAGACTCCATATTCAGGGTTTTTTTTATTGACAATACAGTATTTATTACAACAAGCCATCATAAACTTACAATGTGCTGAAACATTGTGAAAACTAAAAAGCAGAACACAATAAGTTAAAAGTTACACACATAGCTTGACAATAAAAACCCTTTAGCACAGGTTACCCTACACTACACTTCCTCGTCAACACAGAGAATAGCCACTGAAGTCAGTGGATTAGGGTGCTTTCACAGAGTACGTTTTTGGTGCTTTTTTTTTTTTTTTTTTTGCAGAATTGCATGGCATCAAATGCTGTGCATGTCTGTAAAAAAAAAAAAAAAAGCACCAAAATAATTCACCAAAAAATGCACCCTTAATGAAAGCACCCTTAGCCTGTAGCAGTCTAAGGCTTCATGCGTTTGGCCCATGTCAAAATTTTAAATTTATAACGTAATTTTAAATGTAGCCAGAATGTGCACTGTTTGGAGCAGATGTTTGACATCGGTTTTTTTTCTTTATTTTTTTAATGAACTTTTCTATTGGCTGTTTTCCCTGCAATTTGGTTAGGTAGCTTTGTTTATATTTTTTAGGACGGATACGTTTACAACATTGACATACACTGTAAAAAAGTGTACTGTAACGTATACGTTTTTTCAAATTGAAAAAGCGCAGCACCCCTGCATCCTCCATCTGTTAAAATTAAGCGCATATTTGACAAATGCACTTTCCCAAAACTGCCACCTTAGGATCAATGAAGCGTTAACCATCCCCTTTTTTCCAAAGAATCCAACGGGGGTCCGGCGGCAAAAAAATTGTAGAAGCACAAATCTTCCGTCCGGTTTCCACGGGGGATTGCTTCTCAATTGGGGGGGCTGTTCTGCCACCGGGATTTGTCCCGTGCAGTGGGAAGGCCAAGGGCCCTTTTGGGACAGTGTTTTCTACCTTTTCCCTTTTGCCAATAGACCACCCAAAAGGTATATAAAAACCCCATAAAAGAGGCGTGCAAAGGACGTATTGTTTGATCCCAATACATAAAAGGGTTCATCTCCCCTCGTTTTCCCGCCCTGTACATAAATATCAAGGGACATCAGGGAACATATGAAGAAAAGTCCCCAAATCCCGCTTGTGCAAAGAACAGATATGAATGCATAGACAAGTGGTAAGAGTAGAATTTACGAGCATAAAAAATTTAGTCCCTATTAGAACCTAACTTTTTGTGTGGCGTTTGAATTCAATTCGAACAGAAACCCAACCCCCTAAAGTTTATGGGAAGATGTTTGGGGTTATTTTTTTACCTTACAGGGGAGTAAACTATAAATTTATCCATAACAGTAAACTGGAAAAATGGAACAAATTTGGAAGAAAAATTTGGGTTAAGAGTGATGGAAAAATGGAGCTAAAATATTTAAAATTCCTTTCAATGGCTAACTGAAAAGATGAGGACAGCTTGCAAGCAGGGCATAGCTATAGGAGCTGCAGTGGTAGCAGCTTC
Organism: Phyllomedusa bahiana; assembly: GCA_025379985.1. Taxonomy (NCBI): domain Eukaryota; kingdom Metazoa; phylum Chordata; class Amphibia; order Anura; family Hylidae; genus Phyllomedusa; species Phyllomedusa bahiana. Next base: position 73,425 of record JAODAL010013597.1, read on the forward strand.
TACGGGGCCCTGCATCCTGAGGGGGCCCAAACGCCCTTTGACACATAGGAGATTAGGGACGGTTGTGTTATACAATTACTGAACCCCAAAACTGTAAAAATGAATTTTGTGGGCACGGAGTATGATTTAGCAAATCCAAGCACTCTGTATAATATATATTCTTTGTTATGAGAGTTAGGAGTTATGTGACCCTGCAAATGTCAAAAAATAACAGCTTTGGGTGTGGGAAAGATGCAGCCAGCAATATCAAATTCCCTAACTGTTGATGTCTATGGAAAATGCTATCTAACTAATAGTCTGTACAGAACAGAGAGTGAGCTGAAAATGGCGTTCACAAGGCAATGCAGTGAAATATATAGAACTTGGTCATGTGATTTTGCAGCCAATGAGAGCCCTACACATCAGCAATGATGTTTTTGACACTTCTCTGTGCTCTGCACTGAGTGGATGGCAGCCAAAAGTGCAGAAAGCCGCTGAAAACTAAACTGAAAATGGCGTGTCGAACTAGAACTTTACTCGAACGAACAGTAAAGTGTTCAGTTCAAGTTCTAAAAATTCGAGAAGTTCTGCTAAAACTTAACTTTTCTCTTAGTCAAGAGCCTTCTCCTGATCAAAACTGTCTAGGGCCCTGTGTATGCAGCAGTCATGGATGTAATGGACCTACTCATATGAGGATGATTAACTGTGATGCAGGTGTGGTCCAGGTGGACAATTCGTCTAAAGTCAGCCTTCAGCGAGTTGGCTTGTACTGTAAAGCTTGTGGTCCACATTCTTAAAGGGGTTTTGCCACGATCTCATTTCATACCTCCTGTATCTAGCTCTTCAGCTCTGTGTGCTCAGAAGGGGGCGTGTGTGATTTGTTTGAATTGCATATCATGTGACCCAGCAGGATGCAATCACCAGGCCTTTCCTTGCTTTAGTCAAAGAAAGGTCTGTTTATGTATAATGCTGTGATTAGCTCAGAGGTAAAGCTTTTACCTCACAGTACAAGGGTCCTAGGTTCAAACTCCTGCAGGAACCGAACCTGTGGATTTTTTTTTTTCTTTTTATCAATGCACAAACCTCATTGATGTTTCTTTTTTATTTATTTGCACTGTTTGACTAATTACTAAGGAGTACAGAGGACGTGAGTTGAATGACAGCACCTGGGGTTTGAACACTCAGTAGCTGTCTGAGAGGAGAGGTGATGTCTGAGCATGTCTGACCAGGAGTGAGTAGCTCTCAGCCCTGGTCGTATCACCTGTAGACGTGCTTAAAACACTTGATCCCTAAAGGAGCAGCTAAATCAAGAACGGTCCAGAATTTGTAATAATGATAAATGGTGAAAATGTTTATTTAATTTACAAGTTTCCCACATCAATTTTACTTCGTGGCAAAACCCCTTTAAGTCAGTTTTTTGAACATGTCACCTTTCCCCCTTGCAAGCTGCCTGAAAGCATTTTATGCAGCCCCAAAATAACTGTGTGACTAGAGATATTGGCCAAGCCAGATATCCATCTACAAACAGTCAATAGGTGGTATTAGTGAGATGGGTTTTTTCCCTTTCTTCTGTAAGAAAGCTAATTACATAATTGTGTAAATCAATCAGCAGAAGATAAACAAGTAAATCAATGAGACCTAGTAGCCCGAGATCTCAAAAAGTTAATTAAAGGGTCATTGTTAGTTCATTACACTTCTGGCATGTCATAGAGACAGATCAAAAATTAATACTGGAGGGTGTCAAGGCCCTGAGACCTCTATCAACTGCTGGCATGAATGGGCATAATCACTCATCCGAGTACTGTGCCTCTTCACTCTTCTATACCAGCTTTTATATACCAGACAACACTTGTGTCCTTTTGTGTCCAAAAAAACGTATTCAAAAGCACTGCATAAATCGCATCCAAAATGCATCCAACAATCAAACATGCAGTTGTGTGTTTGGATGTGTTTTTGCTGCAGCAGGAACGCACTCTATAGTTTTAAATAAGGTGTCTGCTGCGTCAAATGAATCAAGAAGTAACATGACAATTCTTTGAACGGATCCAAAAGACGCTTCAGAAAGACGCAAGTAAAACACTCATCAGCGATCACTCGTCTAAACACGTGTTTTACATTGAAAGCAATGTAAATCACATTGCTATTATTAGATACGTGTTTGGGTCAGTTTAGGGTCCGAAACACAGACCCAAACACGCATCTAAAAACGTATCCGAAAAATGCCATGTGAACATCCCCTTAGAAGTTTAATGAAATGACAGTGAGCCTTTTATTACCATACAAAGCGTCATGGTTTGTACCTCCCTTACCCAATCTGGGGAGTGCTGATGTACCCAATAACTTCTGTTTGTTAGGGTGTCTTGAGGGCCTTTTTTACATGGATCAATGATCGCTCAAATGATCATTCTTAGGCTATGTTCACACGGCTTATTTTGGGACAGATTTCAGTCCGTAATTTGCACCGTTCTGTGCGAATTACCGCTGAAATCCGTCCCAGTCATTACGGTAATCCACAGTTCTCATAGAGATCTATGGACTCCGTCTCCTCTCCCCGCTCGCGAAATTCGGACAGCGGGGAGAAAGTGACATATCAATTATATTGGCGGGATACCCGCCCCGGAGCACACGGCGTAGTTGCGGGCAAAATCCGTCCCGCAATTATGGCGTGAATAAGCCGTGTGAAAATAGCCTTAATGTCTGTTCTCAATCGTGGTAATTGACTCCAACTTTAATGCGGGCATATTATTGTTGGTTTGGTCTTTATTTGTAAAAAGGGGATATGCGCCTTATAACAATATAAAGCAGTGTTTCTCAACTCCAGTCCTCAAGACCCACCAACAGGTCGAGTTTTCAGGATTTCCTGAGTATTGCATAGGCCAGTGTTCCCCAACTCCAGTCCTCAAGGCACACCAACAGGTCATGTTTTCAGGATCTCCCACAGAATGCACTGACAATAATGATATCACCTGTGCAGAATGCACTGACAATAATGACTTCACCTGTGCAATGCTAAGGAAAGCCAGAAAACATGACCTGTTGGTGTGCCTTGAGGACTAGGGTTGGGAACCTCTGGCATAGGCGATATAATTAGTATTGCACAGGTGATATCATTATTGTCAGTGCATTCTGTGGGAGATCCTGAAAACTCGACCTGTTGGTGGGTCTTGAGGACTGGAGTTGAGAAACACCAATATAAAGTGTATTATTAGAATGATTGCACTAAATCATTTATATAAACCCCTCACAATAATGGGAACTTGAAAGTAAACCATAGTGCCAACTGACTCCCTATATCATCAATCAGTGCACGTTAAGAGCGTTAAATCTGCCCATATACGGCTATGTCTACACTGCATCGGACAAAAAATGGCCAGAAAGCGGGCATTTTTTTTCCGATGCAGGACCGCGGTTTTTGTCACATTTTGCGCAAAAAACGCGGTCGTTTATCTTTTTTTTTACGTCACCCATACAAATGTATGGGAAGATGTCAAGAAAACTAAAAGCGGTGGCGTATTATACAACATGCTGTATAATACGCGGGCGCCAGAAGACGAGCAGAGAAAAGACGAGCTGTGAGCTGTGGAGACTGCAGCTCGTCTTTTCTATTGCCGTCTATGGGGCTGTGCACGAACGATCGTATCTTAGTTTTTTAAAAGCGCTGAAAATACGATCGTAAAGCTATGCAGTTTAGACACAACCTAAAAGGAACTGTATTTGTGCCCTGATATCATGGACTCTGTCAGGTGGCAGATGCTGGTTAGTACCTGGCTCAGCAGACATTGCAGATCAGTTTATGCACAAAGAAAAAAAAAAACATAAAAGCCTCTTTTGAATACAAAAAGCTAAAACACTGCAGTCTGATGTTCTGTCGATCGAGTCGCCCTAGGGTGTGCGTTGCCTGATGAAAGCTGCTTTACTCATCACTCCTCTTTCCTGAGTCCTGAGTCTGTTCTGCATATAGAACTTGTGATCAATACCTGCGTAGCTTCTCGAGCCAAGCTCAGTGTCTGCTGCTGAAAGGAGGTGGCAGCACTGCTAATGGGATCTAGTGCACGCTACTTCACTACGCACCACAGAAACATTGCTACACCATGACAGTCAGCAAATATTCTCCAGCAGGCTGAGCTGCGCCTTTGCTGCAGTCCTCCTGTAAGACACCCATACAGTACATTTTCCTGCTTGCTCAAGCACTGTGTCTGCTGTTTATTATGTAAACCAGTTATTTATGGCCATAGATGAGAAGGTAATACTGATGACTGAGATTATAGCAACCATCCATATATCCAGACCCCGGGAAATCTGTGCCATCAGTTGGAAAAGGCATGAAGCTTACTGGATGTGGAAATCTAAAGTATGATGGTACAATGCATTAAGAAGGTATCTTTCTCTTCTCTACGGTATCAATCAACAGCTCTAGCCATGAAGAGGTTAACATGCGGACGTGTTTTTCACGACAACACTTCTCTCCGGCGTTCGACTATATACAGTTCTGTAGGATTAATGCTACTAATGAAGATAATAACACAAAAGCTCCAACCAATCCCTCTGAAACACCCCCTTTTATCTTCAGATTAACCATAAGACTGGAGCATTTTTTCACATGATAAACAGCATTTGACTGCAAGCTCTTCTGGCCCCATCAGAGGTTCCAAGGAGACACATGTGTGACTGCAGCCATATATGGAGCGCTGCTTGGGAATTCTCTCCAGCCCACCGCTCACTTGTGGCTTTTGTGAGGGGGTGGAGAGAGGGCGATGTGCTATACTAAGCTCAGTAAGACAAGTGCTTTCCTGAGCCATCATCACAGGGAGTGAAATGATTGTTTGCCTTATGTGGGAGATGAAAGCAAATCCCGCCCCATTGATGCACTATGGAAACTACGCTCATTCAAAACAGATGACTTCAATAGAGCTCCATGCAAGGAGAAAATAGAAGAACGCAGACGTGTCATAACAACGTCCCACCAGCCATAGTGACCTCATAGGTGTATAGCTCTCAGGTGTGGGATCCCTCAGACATGGCCAGTAATTAGTTACACATGAGAAATATGGAACGTGCTCCAAAAGCGCAGTGTTCTGGTACTATTATAAAAACACAAACAGCAACAAAAGCGACTTGTAAGGCTATGTTCACACGGCTGATTTTGGGACGTACTGCGTGCAAATACGGCTGAAATCCGCCCCTGTCATTACGGCAATTACGTGTACGCCGCCCGGGGAGAGGATACGTAATCCATAGTTCTCTATGAGAACTGTGGATTACCGTAATGGGGCGCATTTCGCCTGTATTTGAGCGCAGGACGCTGCGAAATACGAACCGAAATGTGCCCCATTTCACCCCGTGTGAACCTAGCCTAAGAGTCACCTCCAAGTCAGAGGAAACATGTCCACGTGATAGGAGAGCAGGAAGCTGATTTCTAGAGTCAGCCTTTGAGGGGAGACAGAAGAGGTAGAGAAGTGTGTGTTACATGCGTGTAAGCTCTCACGCGGTTTCACTTGTTGATAGATGGGTCAGAGGAGCAGGTCATAGCGTACATCAAATGTATGTAGTGTTAGGAGGCAGCTGTGTCAGACCTTTACAGGCAGTGATTTAGTCATTGAAACTCTGTGCTCTCTGATCACTGCTGTGGATGAGAAATCTGATCCTGCCCTGAGCACAAAGCTCCAGTCACTAAATCACTGTCTGTAAAGTTACATAGAGCTGTTACTGATCACTAAGATAATAGCATGTTTAACTCCTTAGTGACCGCCCACCGACTTTTGATGTTGGCTGGTGCAGGTCGTTCGTCTACAGAACACCCGGTGAATGGCTGCACAGTCAGCCCTGGGGACCTAGAGTAGCTCCAGGGCTGTCTGTGTAATCAGCCAGTGACCAGGACAGACTGTGTGCTGTCCTGATCACTGCCTGTGTCAGACTTACACAGATTATAATATATTAGCATATATGAATATGCTAATACATTACTTAGTGTTAAAAAAAAAATTAAAACAGTTATCCCTTCATGGAATTTTTTTTAAAAAAGTAAAAAACATAAAAAGTGTAAAAAAAAATGAATAAAAAAATAAATAATAAAATAAAAATAAATATTTAATAAAAAATAATTGTGCATATATTACACACACACAAAAACCCTACACATATAAGGTACCCACATGACCATATTGACCTGTAGAATTAATCTAACAAGTTATTAAGTGTGAAATGTGAATGGTGTAAACAAAAAATGTAAAAAAACAAAAAAAATACAGAATCCTGCAATTATTTAAAAGTGAACTTAATCTATTCCTCCATAAAGTACAACTTGTCTCGAATATAACGAGGCCTCATACAACTGTGCCACTGAAAAAAAAAAAGTTACAACTGTTGAAATGAAAGGAGGCAAAAACTAAAAAAATGTTCTGGTCATTAACTACTTTTCAGGCCGGGGGCTTAAGGGGATAAAGAGGTTGTCTCACTATACTTGCAAAAACAAGTCACTTTGCAATATATGTCCATTAACAGTGTCCTACCTATTCTGAGATATCCCCTCTTTTATTGGCTGCATCAGCTCCTCAGGTCGCTATCGCTACAGACCTGTTTGATCTCTCCTAATAGGCTGCCAGCACTGGTTGCTATAGCTATAGACCTGGCTTCTACTGCAGCCTAATAGAAGCCCCTGAATCCAAAATAAAGCCAAGAAAACAGGACTGAGGTGATATGAATCAATGTAGTGAACAACCCCATTAAGGCTAGATCCACACAGCATTGGACAAAAACCGTTGGAAAGTCGACCGTTTGCTTTCTGATGCACGACTGCAGTTTTTGTCACTGTATTTACAAAGACCGTGGTCGGTTTATTTGCCGTCAGCCCAAACAATCGATTGTATGGGAAACCAACGACAAAACTTAAAACGCCGGCGGATTACACAACACGTTCCTAAATACACCGGCGTCAGAAAACGAGCAGAAAAAAAACGAACTGTGTAGACTACAGGTCGTTTTTTCTCTTAATGTCTATGGGCATGTAAAACGATCGTATTTTCAGCTGTTTTAGGATTCTAAAGCCGCTGAAAATACGATCGTTTTTGTATACTGTGTAGACAAGTGTTTTAAGAAAAAAAATAAAACACTTAGGGCGACATGTCCCAAAATTGGCGTTGCCACGGCAGTTTTTGGGCGCATGTAAAGTGCGCCTGAAAGAATAATCCTTTAAAAAATCTGGTGTCTGGTGTACCTTGCATAGTAAATTTAATGTACTTAAAAAGACGCATTGCACAATCAAGGTGCATAGCATATCATTGGTAGTGTATGTAATGCACCTATTGGGGTACATTGCGTTATGGAGGCGCATAACGCATCATTACTAGTGTATGTAATGCACTTTGATAGGCGCATTGCATTATGGAGGCGCACAGCATATCATTGCTACTATATTTAATGCGCCTTTTTAGGCACATTATAGTTCGTCGTGCCCGACATATAATGCACCTAGTTTTGGTATATTACAGTTCATTTATAATGGGAATATGGCATCAAAACTTTTTTCGCGCAAAAAACACCAAAACTATGGTGCATTCGTGTTGGGACATGTCGCCCTTAATCCTTATTTCCCCAATTAAAAAACACTAGAAAAAGTTACACAAATAGAGTATCGCAACATCCGTAATCCACTCTATAGAATTATTGTGTTAAGTAATCCATATGGTAGATGCTGTAAAAATAAATACAGAAATCATGCAGAAATTGCATTTTTCTGCTTATCCGGCTTCACAAAAAATGGATAAAAAAAGATCAAAAACTGTTTTGTACTGCACCTTAATGATATCAAAGAATACATCACGGCTTCATCCAGAAAAAAGTAAGTGATGGCTCCAAGAATATTGTGACATAAAATACAAGATTTTTTATTTTTTAAGGCATTTTTTAAAAGGCAAATATGATTTATTCATATGAGGCAATATATGTATAAAAAGGAGGTGCAAACTGTAAAAATGAGATGCATGATGTACAATGGGCATGCAGTTCCCTTTATTTCATTGGTATATTTGGAGGGATTGTCCAGTGGAAAAAAAATTCTTTGAAATGGAGCCAAGTTGGGGGAAAAAAATTATACTTGCTTCCTGTTCACCGCTGCTGTTGCTCTGGAGCATCCCAGGATCCACTACTCTTCACTTTCAGGTTCTCATCCCTACACATGGGATAGGCTCAGGCTCCAATATAAGTGAGTGGAGCGTGAGCCTCTTCTGTGTGTCGGGATGAGAACTCATAAGTGGAGAGAAGAGGATCCTGAGGAGCTGCAGAACGAAAGTGGAGGTGACCAGGAGGCAAGTATAATTTTTTTCTTTTTTCCCCACAGCCTGGCCACAATTAAAATGAATTTTCCTCAGCTGGACAATCCCTTTACGTAGAAATAATTTTCTGTGCTACAGGCATCTTTCACGTCAAGAACTTGTTATTAAAAAGTAGTGGTCAACAGCCGTGAAGAGCCTTTGCCTATGGGGATGGGGGCCCAAGCTGAAGTTTTGCCCCAGGGCACATCAGCCTTTAGCTATGCTGGTGTGTTTTTGACACGTTTACACACCAAAAAACACATGCATCAAAGAAAAAACCTAAATACACATGTAGATTACATGCATTTTTCCTAAAAATACATGAGTGTAAAGGGCTTCCTTCTAAAGTGTTTGTTTTCATAGTGACTTTTTGGCTTATAAGAATGTAGTCATTTTCATGCATTTATTGCAAGAGTTTTTGAGTGACTTTTTTCACTTGGACAGTTTTTAATATGCACTTTCAATTCATAGAAAGAAGCTTATGAAAAAATGTTTAAAAACATATAAAAGCACCATACCTAGAGTTTGCTGCAGCTTGAAGAAAGAAAATTCCAAGGACCCCAAAAATGCACCAAAGGTGAGAAAAAAATGTACAAACAAAAAGCATTGCTTGTACTGTTTTATATTTCACTCAGTTTTCAGCAAACATCTGGCTTTAGAAATGGAAATGCTACAAGCTACAATGTATTCTACACCTCTACTGCATATTTAGTTTCCTGTGTTCACTCCTTATCCAACGCCATCATAAGTGTGAGTTCAGACAGTTGTGCAAATCCCAATTTTGCGCCCAGTCACATAAACAACACATGATAGAAATGCGTATATGGAATATACACAATATATACACAACTCATATTCTTGTAAATATTGTATTATATCTTTTCATGTAACAACACTAAAGAAGTGACACTTTGATACAATGTAAAGTAGTCAGTGTACAGCTTGTATAACAGTGTAAATTTGGTGTGCCCTCAAAATAACTCAACACACAGTCATCAATGTCTAAACAAAAGTGACTACACCCCTAAGTAAAAATGGACAATTTGTGCCCAATTTGCCATTTTCCCTCCACGGTTTCATGTGACTCATTTGTGTTACAAGGTGAATGGGGAACAGGGAACACTCCATTGGCTCTGTAGACCTTGGGTAGTGTGCCGCAATATGAATTCCAACAAACCACCATATGAGCTTGCCTCCCCCAAACAGCCCCTGATCCTTGCAGGTCTGGGCTGTTCTGAGAATGCAGATAAGTTACTCCTCTGCCAACCGGTCTGTCAAGGGAGTTTTCCATTGCCTTTCCATTGCCTTTCAACAAGGCCCACAACGTCGTCAGCATTCTGGCGGTCTCCTTGAGCAACCCAACATTGTATGGACCTAGTTTGTATAAATATGTCTATCACCACTCTTTACACCAATCAGTTTGCAGCCATTTTTGTACCAGATGAAACACATTGAACATCTGCAACCTGGGGGGCTTGTCTTGGCTGTACACCTAGTGGTGTACATGTTATTCAGACAGCCAGTCACACCCAGGCAGGTCAGGATTTCCTCTTTAAAGGGGTTTTGCCACAATGTAATGTTGACGTGGGATCCTCCAAAATGGGTAATCACTTTTCTAAATATATGTGATTAAAAATATTGCAGCCTGAGAGAGCTACAGGCTGCCTTACCTGCCCTTAGTTACTTAAAAGCTTCTATTAGATATGACCTGACAAGAGCTGCTGGCTGGGCTTGGGCAGAGAACACTTCTTATCTGATGAGAGGGAACTGAAGAAGCTTTCAAGGCACTGGGTAGAAATATGTTGTCTTTTGTATACAGAATCCACTAGTTGTAGTGTGATTATCTGAGTAGATCCCTGCTTTATCTGATGACAGGGAACATGAAGGAGCTTTCATGAGGCTGTGGAGAAAGGTATTGTCTTTTGTATACAGAATCCCCCAGTTGTAGTTTGATTATTTGAGTGAACATTTCACACGATCCCTTATGCAGGCTCTGTGCTCTGGCATTCTGTCTCTCTCTCTTAGCTCATCATGGCTTGTTTACAATTGATTCTTAGCAGTTAAGGCACGTCCTAGCAAAACTATACTCCTTAGCATCTTGCAGGGTCAAATCATAATAAGCCTTTTCGGGATCCCTCTCAGCGAGTTTTTCAAAAATGGTCAGAAATGCCTCAATGTCATCCTCAGGCGTCATTTTCTGCAGAGCGTCTCTCACCGACTTCCGGGCACAGGTACTTTCACTTTTTCCAGAGGGAGCTGCTTCATCTTTCCTTTGGGCTGTCTCTGTGTGCATTGCGCTGTTGGACCAGGAGTTGATTTGTCTCCTGTCGGGTCTGCATGGCCTCCATGTGAGCTCTCTGCTGCTGGGTGCTGCTCTGCTGCTGATGTAGATTAGCTTGCACCAACTGTTTAATTAGTTTCTCCATGCTGGAAGATTCTATTTGCAGCACTGCCACTGCATTAGCCTGGGACATACAAAGACTTTAAAGGGGTTTTCTCACTACATCTTTTCATCTCACCTCAGTCCTGTTTTCTTGGTTTCACTTTGAATTCAAGGGCGTGTTTGCTGGCTTCCACTAGGCTGCAGTAGAAGCCAGGTCTGTAGCTATAGCAACCAGTGCTGGCAGCCTATCATGAGAGAGTAAACAGGTCTGTAGCTATAGCGACCTGAGAAGCTGATGCAACCCATCCATGAGGGGATATCTAGGAATAGGTAGGATACTGTTAATGGACATATATTGCAAAGTGACTTGTTTTTGCAAAATCTTTAAAGAGAACCTGTCACATAGTTTATGCCCCCCTTGCTGAGGACAGAACAAGCTAGTGACAGACCTGCTATTTCCAGCGCTGTGTCCCTTATTCTGAAAGATGCTGGAGTTTTCGAGTATTTAATGCTCAAATCTGCAGTTTTCAGCCAGAAAAGAGTAAATTTTTTCATGCCCCACCCACCTGAAGCTAGCCTCCGCCCACCTCAACTGATAAACCTATTACTTTGAATAGGTAGAAACATGTGAATAACGTCGGTGGGACGGGCTAGCCTTGGTGGCGGGGCTAAACACCTGCTCATGAATAAGATTTGAGCATTAAATGCTCTAAAACTGCAGCATCTTACAGAATAAGGAAACAGCATATCTGTCACTTGCTTGTGCTGCCCTCAGCAAGGGGGGCATAACCTATGTGACAGGTTCTCTTTAACATCAAAAGCAATCCTTGTAGTGAGACAACCCCTTTAAATAAGTTTAACCACCTGTGAATCTTCTCGAGGAGCATTATGCCTGCATCCTACACTAACTGTGGGGTTCAGTTGTATCACACAGACCACAGACACAGAACGGTCCAAATCAAACAGGTTTATTTAGTTGTAGGGGTGCTTTGCCCTATCTATTTATGCCTGGTCTTTGCATTCATTTGTAGCCTCTTGAGAAAGCTAGGCGGCGAAACGTACATCGAGGCGGTTTGTGGCAGGTTGCATGTCTCTTATTCCTGGGTAACATAACTTTACATTTGTAATTATATTTTCACTATTTGATATTATTTTCTGCAGTGCATCTGGTGTATATTTGTCACTTGGTATTTTACTATTGTAATTTATACTATGATGCATTGTGGTTGATTTATTTTGTTTGTTTTCCCATTGTTTTAAGTGACATACTGTCCTGCTTTTTTGTACTATGTATGATTTTTAACTGTTTTTTAGCTGTGATTAAAAACATTGTGTCAGTTTTGTGAAACGTATTTGTTATAATAAAGTTTATTATGGATTTTTGACAATTTTATATAGTATTTTTGAGTCATTTTGTTTTGTTTTTTATTTAGCTAAAAGTCCAAATGAAACAGATTATGTTCAGCATGTTGTAGAAAAGGCATAACATAAATCAGTACTTTCTTCAGGCAAGAGGATAACAGAAACAGGTTATTCTTCCCGGTTTTCAGTGTAGAGCAGAGTTCAGCAACTTCATTACTCAAACACATGGAAATAACATGAAACCTTTAGCATTTGCAGGATTTACTTTGGCACATAATTGCACCGAAGTACGTCCCACAAATAGGGTAAAACAATTTAACAAGTACAGCACTCATCGAGTGCTGTGTAAAATCATCGTTTATCAAAGGACTTCCATATAATATACATAAAGATGTCCCATCAGGACACCCCATCTATATGTACTGTACTTATATGGACCTTTTTCCCATAGGCTTCTTGCACATACCACATTTGGGATCCATATCGAACAGGTCTCTGATATGGTGGTAATGGATTTTAAAGACCAACAAAGACAGTTTTTAAAAAAGAACAAAGGTGGCATGCTCTACCAGACACCTGACCAAGTGTTCCCCTAGATGTTTTAGAAGAAAACCAAGTCCAGGAATTTGTACCACTCATTAAACCTTCAAGCCCACAATATGGTTCTGGATCCTGCACCGTACAAGTCAAATGCTCACATTCTCAAACTCATCTTTGGGGGAGCTGCATTTGTATGTAATGTGAAGGGTTAAAGCCAGTTCCCAGCAATGTGTGGAGTAGTACTAGCTGTCTGCTGGGAGAAGGATGACTCATTTTGATCCTGGTAAACAACAAGGGAGCCTCCCATGTACGTTTGTTTACAGAAGGCACTGCTAAACGTCCTTCCCATGGTCCTCACACCAAATCTAGCTGACTGCAAAGCTGCACCAAGATGGAAGTCAGCACGGAGGCTTGTGATCTGTGCAAAGCCCTGCTGCGGTATCTACTCTCTAGATGATATTTTGCAGCTCATGAGCTGTACACAATCCTGCTGCTATATTTACTCTTTAGGTACTTCTCTGCAGCTCCTTATGTGTACACAGCCCTGCTGCGGTATCTACTCTCTAGATGCTATTCTGCAGCTCTTGATCTTTACACAGCCCTGCTGCTGTATTTACTCACTAAGGGCCACATGTATGAAACAGTTTTGGTCTAAAACTCACTTTTGTCCCCGTAGAAACCGATGGGCAAAAAAATGAGTTTTAGACCACAACCGTTTCATACATGTGGCCCTAAGGCCATGTCCCCACTGCACGGGTTTTCGGCCAGTTTTCCAGACGGTTTGCGGTTTTGCAGACCGTCTCAAAAACCGGCCAAAAATGAGCAGAACAGAGCTCTATGGAAAACGCGCCCGCAGGCCGCCCGCAAGATATTCTGCAAACACATTCTTCCATCTGGTTTTTGGAGAGAATCTGTGCTTGTGAATGTGAAGGGCTTTTCTCCACTCTTCGCGGAGAAAAGCCGTCCCCCCGTGGCCGTGTCCCAAACCGGACAAATACTGGTCAGATAAACCGACAGGTATTTGTCCCTTGTCGTGTGAACGCACCCTTAGGCTAGGTTCACACGGCTTAACTGCGGGACGTAATTACGTCCCGCAATTACGCCGTGTGGCCGGGGGCGGGAGCGGGGGGCCGGCACGTCGCCGGCCCAAAGACAAACACTGCTAGCGGCGCGTATACGCCGCCATAAAGTGACATGTCAATTCGCCGGGCGGGTAGAGGAGACGTAATCCATAGTTCTCTATGAGAACTGTGGATTACCGTAGTTACTGGGACGGATTCAGCCCGTAATTGGCGCACTTCGGCGCATAATTACGGACTGAATTACGTCCCGCAGATGGCCGTGTGAACATGGCCTTAGTGTTATTCTTAAGCTCCTGATCTGTACACAGCCCTGCTGCTGTATTTACTCTCTAGGTGCTATTCTGCAGCTACAGATCTGTACACAGCCCTGCTGCTGTATTTACTCACTAGGTGTTATTCTGCAGCTCCTGATCTGTACACAGCCCTGCTGCGGGTATGTACTCAATAGGTCTTATTCTTCGGCTTTGTACACAGCCCTGCTGCAATATCTACTCTCTTAAGTGTATTCTGCAGCTTCTGAGCTGATTGTACATAGCCCTGCTGCTGTATTTACGCTCTAGATGCTATCCTGTGTCTTCTGAGCTGTACACAGCCCTGCTGCGGTATCTACTCTCTAGGTGCTATTCTGCAGCTCCTTATCTGATTGTACACAGTCCTTCTGCTGTAATTACTCACTAGGCGTGTTATTTGTACACTGCCCTGCTACAGTATCTACCCTATAGTGCTTCGCTGCAGCTTGTGAACTGTACACAGTCCTGCTGCAACATCTACTCTCTAGATGCTATTCTGGAGCTCCTGAGTTGTACACAGCCCCGCTGCCTTAATTGGTTTTCAAGTGCTATGCTGCAGCTTTTGACCTGTACACACACAGCCCTACTGCAGTAACTGCTCTCTAGAAGTTATCCTGTGTCTCCTGAGCTGTACACAGTCTTGCTGCAGTATCTACTCTGTAGGAATTATTCGGCAGCTCCTCATCTGTACACAGCCCTGCTGCGGTATCTACTCTCTAGATCAGGGGTCCCCAACTCTAGTCCTCAAGGCCCTCCAACAGGTCATGTTTTCTGGCTTACCTTAGCATTACACAGGTGATGTAATTATGCTGCACAGGTGATATAATTATTGTCAGTGCATTCTGTGAGAGATCCTGAAAACATGACTGGCCGGTTCACACGGCTTATTCAAGCCATAATTGCGGGACGGATTTCGCCCGCAATTACGCCTTGAGTAAGGGGTGGGGCGAGGGCGCTGCCCGCCGGCCCCATAGACTTTCATTATCCACGGTGCGTATCCCGCCAGGATAATGAACATGTCACTTTCTCCCCGCCCGACGTATTCGCCGAGCAGGGAGGAAAGACGGAATCCACAGTTCTCTATGACAACTGTGGATTACCGTAATGGCTGGGACGGATTGCAGCTGTATTGCAGCGCAATACGCTGCAATCCGTCCCTGCAATAAGCCCGTGTGAACGGCTCTTGACCTGTTGGTGGGTCTTGAGGACTGGAGTTGGGGAACACTGCCCTAGATGTTATCCTGTGTCTCTTGAACTGTACACAGTCCTGCTGCAGTATCTACTGTGTAGGAATTATTCTGCAGCTCCTCATCTGTACACAGCCCTGCTGCGGTATCTACTCTCTAGATCAGGGGTCCCCAACTCTAGTCCTCAAGGCCCTCCAACAGGTCATGTTTTCTGGCTTACCTTAGCATTACACAGGTGATGTAATTATGCTGCACAGGTGATATAATTATTGTCAGTGCATTCTGTGAGAGATCCTGAAAACATGACTGGCCGGTTCACACGGCTTATTCAAGCCATAATTGCGGGACGGATTTCGCCCGCAATTACGCCTTGAGTAAGGGGCGGGGCGCTGCCCGCCGGCCCCATAGACTTTTATTATCCACGGTGCGTATCCCGCCAGGATAATGAACATGTCACTTTCTCCCCGCCCGACGTATTCGCCGAGCAGGGAGGAGAGACGGAATCCATAGTTCTCTATGACAACTGTGGATTACCGTAATGGCTGGGACGGATTGCAGCTGTATTGCAGCGCAATACGGCTGCAATCCGTCCCTGCAATAAGCCGTGTGAACGGCTCTGACCTGTTGGTGGGTCTTGAGGACTGGAGTTGGGGAACACTGCCCTAGATGTTATCCTGTGTCTCTTGAACTGTACACAGTCCTGCTGCAGTATCTACTGTGTAGGAATTATTCTGATGCTCCTCATCTGTACACAGCCCTGCTGCGGTATCTACTCTCTAGATGCTATCCTATGTTTTCTGAGCTATACACAGTCCTGCTGTGGTATCTACTCTATAGGAATTATTCTGCAGCTCCTCATCTGTACACAGCCCTGCTGCGGTATCTACTCTCTAGATGCTATCCTATGTTTTCTGAGCTATACACAGTCCTGCTGTAGTATCTACGCTATAGGAATTATTCTGCTGCTCCTCATCTGTACACAGCCCTGCTGCGGTATCTACTCTCTAGATGCTATCCTATGTTTTCTGAGCTATACACAGTCCTGCTGTAGTATCTACGCTCTAGGAATTATTCTGCTGCTCCTCATCTGTACACAGCCCTGCTGCGGTATCTACTCTCTAGATGCTATCCTATGTTTTCTGAGCTATACACAGTCCTGATGTAGTATCTACTCTATAGGAATTATTCTGCAGCTCCTCATCTGTACACAGTCCTGCTGCAGTATCTACTGTGTAGGAATTATTCTGCTGCTCCTCATCTGTACACAGTCCTGCTGCAGTATCTACTGTGTAGGAATTATTCTGCTGCTCCTCATCTGTACACAGCCCTGCTGCGGTATCTACTCTCTAGATGCTATCCTATGTTTTCTGAGCTATACACAGTCCTGATGTAGTATCTACTCTATAGGAATTATTCTGCAGCTCCTCATCTGTACACAGCCCTGCTGCGGTATCTACTCTCTAGATGCTATCCTATGTTTTCTGAGCTATACACAGTCCTGCTGTAGTATCTACTCTATAGGAATTATTCTGCAGCTCCTCATCTGTACACAGCCCTGCTGCGGTATCTACTCTTTAGATGTTATTCTGCAGCTCATGATCTGTACACAGCCCTACTGCGGTATCTACTCTCTAGATGCTATCCTATGTTTTCTGAGCTATACACAGTCCTGCTGTAGTATCTACTCTATAGGAATTATTCTGCAGCTCCTCATCTGTACACAGCCCTGCTGCGGTATCTACTCTCTAGATGCTATCCTATGTTTTCTGAGCTATACACAGTCCTGCTGTAGTATCTACTCTATAGGAATTATTCTGCAGCTCCTCATCTGTACACAGCCTTGCTGATGTATTTACTGTCTAGCTGCCATTCTGCAGCTTGTGATCTGTACACAGCCTCCTGCAGTATCTATTCTTTAGATTTTATTCTGCAGCTCATGATCTGTGCACAGCCCTGCTGCGGTATCTACTCTCTAGCTGCTATCCTGTGTTTTCTGAGCTGTACATAGCCTTGCTGAGGTATCTACCGTCTAGGTGTTATTCTGCAGCTCATGATCTGTGCACAGCTCTACTGCAGTATCTACTCTCTAGCTGCTATCCTGTGTTTTCGAATGCA
>JAODAL010013598.1:0-90668 GCA_025379985.1 Phyllomedusa bahiana
GGGGGGGTATATTACGGGTGAGACAGGGCGGGGGTTTTCTGGCGGGGTGAGCACAGGGCGGTTTATCTGAGCGGTGAGACAGGGGGGTGTTTATCTGAGGGGCGTGAGCACAGGGCGGTGTATATCTGAGCGGGTGAAGCACAGGGGGGGGTGTTATATCTGAGCGGGTGAGCACAGGGCGGGGGTATATCTGAGCGGGTGAGCACAGGGCGGGTGTTATATCTGAGCGGGGTGGGGCACAGGGCGGGGTTTATCTGAGCGGTGAGCACAGGCGGGTCTCTATCTGAGCGGGTGAGCACGGGCGGGTCTCTATCTGAGCGGGTGAGCACGGGGCAGGAGTATATCTGAGCGGGTGAGCACGGGGCAGGTGTATATCTGAGCGGGTGAGCACGGGGCGGGTGTCTATCTGAGCGGGTGAGCACAGGGCGGGGTAGATCTGAGCGGGTGAGCACAGGGCGGGTGTTATCTGAGCGGTGTGAGCACAGGGCGGGTTTATCTGAGCGGTGAGCAGAGGGCGGGGTATATCTGAGCGGGTGAGCACAGGGCAGGTGTATATCTGAGCGGGTGAGCACAGGGCGGGTGTATATCTGAGCGGGTGAGCACAGGGCGGGTGTATATCTGAGCGGGTGAGCACAGGGCGGGTGTATATCTGAGCGGGTGAGCACAGGGCGGGTGTATATCTGCGCGGGTGAGCACCGGGCTGCGGTATATCTGAGCGGGTGATCACGGGTCAGGTGTATATCTGAGCGGGTGAGCACAGGGCAGGTGTATATCTGAGCAGGTGAGCACAGGGCGGGTCTCTATCTGAGCGGGTGAGCACAGGGCGGGTGTATATCTGAGCGGGTGAGCACAGGGCGGGTGTATATCTGAGCGGGTGAGCACAGGGCGGGTGTATATCTGAGCGGGTGAGCACAGGGCGGGTATATATCTGAGCGGGTGAGCACAGGGCGGGTCTCTATCTGAGCGGTGTAGCACAGGGGCAGGGTTTATCTGAGCGGGGTGAGCAAGGGGCGGAGTATATCTGAGCGGGTGAGCACAGGGCGGGTTATATTTAGCGGTGAGCACTGGGCAGGAGTATATCTGAGCGGGTTTAGCACAGGGCAGGTATCTATTGAGCGGGTGAGCACAGGGCGGGTGTTTATCTGAGCGGGTGAGCACGGGGCGGGTATCTATCTGAGCGGGGTGAGCACAGGGGCGGAGTTATATCTGAGCGGGTGAGCACAGGGCGGGTGTATATCTGAGCGGGTGAGCACAGGGCGGGTCTCTATCTGAGCGGGTGAGCACAGGGCGGGTCTCTATCTGAGCGGGTGAGCACAGGGCGGGTGTATATCTGAGCGGGTGAGCACAGGGCGGGTGTATATCTGAGCGGGTGAGCACGGGGCAGGTGGGATATCTGAGCGGGTGCGCAAGGCGCAGGAGTATATCTGAGCGGGTGAGCACAGGGCGGTTCTCTATCTGAGCGGTGTGAGCACAGGGCTGCGTTCTTATCTGAGCGGGGTGAGCACAGGAGGGTGTATATCTGAGCGGAAAGTGAGCACAGGGGGGTGTATATCTGAGCGGTGTGAGCACAGGCGGGTGGCCGGCTGGTGTATATCTGAGCGGGTGAGCACAGGGGGGTGTAGATCTGAGCGGGTGAGCACAGGGCGGGTCTCTATCTGAGCGGGTGAGCCCAGGGCGGGTGTATATCTGAGCGGGTGAGCACAGGGCGGGTCTCTATCTGAGCGGGTGAGCACAGGGCGGGATTATCTGAGCGGTGTGAGCACAGGGCGGTGTTCTATCTGAGCGGAGTGAGCACAGGCGGGTTATATCTGAGCGGTGTGAGCACAGGGGCGGGTCTCTATCTGAGGGCTGAGCACAGGGCAGGGTTCTATCTGAGCGGGTGAGCACAGGGCGGGTCTCTATTGAGCGGGTGAGCACAGGGCGGGTATCATCCTGAGCGGGTGAGCACAGGGCGGGTCTCATAGCGTACGGGGGGTGAGCACAGGGCGGGTCTCTACTGAGCGGGTGAGCACAGGGCGGGTGTATATGCTGAGCAGGCGTGAGCACAGGGCAGGTGTATATCTGAGCGGGTGTGAGCACAGGGGGGTGTATATCTGAGCGGGTGAGCACAGGGCGGCTGTATATCTGAGCGGGTGAGCACAGGGCGGCTGTATATCTGAGCGGGTGAGCACAGGGCGGGCTGTATATTGAGCGGGTGAGCACAGGGCCGGACACTATCTGACCGGGTGAGCACAGGGCGGGTGTATATCTGAGCGGGGTGTGAGCACAGGGCGGGTGTATATCTGAGCGGGGTGAGCACAGGGCGGGAGTATATCTGAGCGGGTGAGCACAGGGCGGGTGTATATCTGAGCGGGTGAGCACAGGGCGGGTCTCTATCTGAGCGGGTGAGCACAGGGCGGGTCTCTATCTGAGCGGGTGAGCACAGGGCGGGTCTCTATCTGAGCGGGTGAGCACAGGGCGGGGGTATATCTGAGCGGGTGAGCACAGGGCGGGTCTCTATCTGAGCGGGTGAGCTCAGGGCAGGAGTAAATCAGCGCGGGTGAGCACAGGGCGGGTCTATATCTGAGCGGGTGAGCACAGGGCGGGTGTATATCTGAGCGGGTGAGCACAGGGCGGGTGTATATCTGAGCGGGTGAGCACAGGGCGGGTGTATATCTGAGCGGGTGAGCACAGGGCGGGTGTATATCTGAGCGGGTGAGCACAGGGCGGGTGAGCACAGGGCAGGTGTATATCTGAGCGGGTGAGCACAGGGCGGGTGTATATCTGAGCGGGTGAGCACAGGGCGGGTGAGCACAGGGCAGGTGTATATCTGAGCGGGTGAGCACAGGGCGGGTGTATATCTGAGCGGGTGAGCACAGGGCAGGTGAGCACCGGGCGGGTGTATCTCTGATCGGGTGAGCACAGGGCGGGTCTCTATCTGAGCGGGTGAGCACAGGGCGGGTCTCTATCTGAGCGGGTGAGCACAGGGCGGGTCTCTATCTGAGCGGGTGAGCACAGGGCGGGTCTCTATCTGAGCGGGTGAGCACAGTACACGTGGGCATCGGCGGTGCATTGGTTGGTCTGGAGAGTTCCAGTTGATCTCTGTTAGAGCCCCGGGGGGCGCTATGACCGGTGACCCCATCTTGGCTGCAGTCTGGGGCGCTCCCCATGCTTTACACTGCCGCTCTGCTCCTTCACTGCTATTGATTCACATTGAGGTGTAACCCCTGGATGTGATCTCTCCCTGTCCCCTGGCTGCCCCCAAGGTCGGACTCGTCGGGTTCTGTCCAGTGCATGGAAATGACTAATATCTGTGAAAGCAGAGGAGTCGCTGCTCGGAGCGCGCCCTGGATTTGGTGTCCCCGCTTTGGGGCGAGTATTTTGGGATTATCCGGGATCTCTGGGAGCTATTTCAAGGACGTATTATGAGGGATTATGGGGCTTTATTGCTGCTTTTAGGCAACGCTCGGGGCTGTGGAGCCGGAGAGATTTCTGCAATATTTAGCATCTGTTTTACGATTCATCTCAGTAACAGGAGGAGAAGCCACAGAGCCGCCATTACTCCGGCATCCGGTAATCCAGACTTCAGTGTGACCCATCAGGGAGTCCTCGGGCACAGTGTGCGCTCCCTGATTACAGCACCGAGTGTGGAGGTTAAAGACCTGAGCAGCACATGGGGCACAGCTGGCATACGTGACCCGCACTGCATGTACATAGGGTGAGGGGGACCCCATCCTGGTTGTCGGACCCCTGTCGCCAGCCTGGGGGATATTTGTGGGCTGGGTGGGGTGGCAGCCATTGGCGCGCACCCTGCAGACGCCCACGCTGGGTTGTTTAGTCCTATGGGCACATCCGTCATGAGACCGGTCACAAGCAGATTTTGATGTTGTTTGAATCAAAGCCAAAAGTGGATTCAGGAAGACGAGAAATATAAAGGAAGCGCAGACACTTCTCCTTCCTCTTGGCTTTGGCTCAAAAAAACTGGGCCCCCAAAAACCCGCGCTTTTTTATTTTGGGGGCTTATTTCCCATAATCCGCCCCGCCCCTCGCCCGCCCCAAACCTGAGACTCGGGTTCCCAAATTTTTCGTCTTCCCGGTGACCCCCGGTCATTAAATATGGCCCGGGCCAAACCCCACCATCAAACCACACCCATTTACCCATAGTGTGAGGGCACACAGGGGGTGGGTAAGAGAGGGGTGGAAGGGATATATTGTGGTCAGGGGCTTTCCCCTGCTGTGAGGGTCCTATTTTCCCCTTTTTTTTGGAGAGGGGGGGATGCAGTATTAAAAGTGGGGCGGGGGGGTCCCCCGCCTTTTTAAGGCCCCCTATATCCCTATTTGGGAAAAAAGGGGGTGAAAGAGTATATAGTGTTTTGGGGGCTGCCCCCCTGCTGTGGGGGTCCTTTATCCCTAAGGTAAGAGAGGGGGGGAAAGCAGTAAAAATAGTGGTGGGGGGCTGCCCCTGCAGTGAGGCTCCTATATCCCTATGGTAAGAGAGGGGGGGATGCAGTATAAATTGGGCGGGGGCTGCCCCTTTCCCGTGAGGTCCTATTTCCCCCATGGGGGGAGAAAAGGGGGTGATGCCTTATATAGTGGTCAAGGGGGTGCCCCCGCCTTTTGAGGCTTATATCCCTATGCGGAGAGAGGGGGTGAGGCAGTATATAGTGGTAGGGGGCTGGGCCCCCGCTGTGAGGGTCCTAGATCCCTTTTGGTAAGGGGGGGGTGATGCAGTATTTAAATGGTCCCGGGGGCTGCCCCTGCTGTAGGCCCCCTTTTTTCCCTATGGTAAGGGAGGGGGTGATGCAGTATATAGTGGTCGGGGGCTGCCCCTGCTGTAAGGCTCCTATATCCCTATGGTAGGAGAGGGGGTGATGCAGTATATAGTGGTCGGGGGCTGCCCCTGCTGTAAAGGGGTCCATATCCCCCAATTTGGGGGGGGAGTGGGGGATGAAATATAGTGGTCGGGGGCTGCCCCTGCTGTAAGGCTCCTATATCCCTATGGTAGGAGAGGGGGTGATGCAGTATATAGTGGTCGGGGGCTGCCCCTGCTGTAAGGCTCCTATATCCCTATGGTAGGAGAGGGGGTGATGCAGTATAAAAGTGGTTTAGGGGCCCTCCCCTGCTGTGAGGCTCCCCTAAAAAATCCCCAATTTGGAGAGAGGGGGTGGCGTAAAATTTTGTGGTCGGGGGCTTCCCCTGCTGTGAGGCTCCTCCATCCCTATGGTAAGGGAGGGGGTGATGCAGTATATAGTGGTCGGGGGCTGCCCCTGCTGTGAGGCTCCCCCATATCCCATGGTAAAGGGGGGGGGGGATTTAAATATATAGTGGGGGGGGCTGCCCCTGCTGTGGGCTCCCCATAAACCCCCAGGGGGAGAAAAGGGGGTTTTAGCAGTAATAGTGGTCGGGGGGCTGCCCCCCTGCCCGTAAGGCCCCCTAAAATCCCTATGGTTTAAAGGGGGTGGGTGATTTCCCGTATATTTGTGGTGGGGGCTGCCCCCCGCGTGGGCTTTCCCTTTTTAACCCCATGGTAAGGGAGGGGGTGATGCAAATAAAAAGTGTTTTTGGGGGCTTTCCCCTGCTGTGAGGCCCTTAAAATCCCCATGGTGGGAAGGGGGGCGATGCAGTATAGAGTGGTCGGGGGGCTGCCCCTGCTGTAAGGCTCCTATATCCCTATGGTAAGAGGGGGGGGTGATTTTCGTATAAAAAGTGGGCGGGGGCGCCCCCGCTGTGAGGCTCCCCATATCCCTAAGCGGAGAGGAGGGGGTTATGCAGTATATTTGTGGGGCGGGGCTCCCCCTGCTGGAGGCTCCCAAATCCCATGGTAAAAGAGGGGGTGATTTAGTATTAGTGGGGCGGGGGCCTTTCCCCTGCTTTTGAGGTCCATATCCCTATTGGAAGGGCCCGGGGGGGGTGCAGTAAAAATAGGGCTCCCCGGGGTTTCCCCTGCGTGAGGCTCCTTTTATCCCTTTTGGTAAAAGAGGGGTTGGGGCAGTTTTTAGTGGGTTTTGGGGGGCCCCGCCCCCTGCTGGGAAAGGGTCCTATATCCCTATGGTAAGGGAGGGGGTTGGGGTGCAGTATATAGTGGTCGGGGGCTGCCCCTGCTTTAAGGCTCCTATATCCCCTTTTGGTAAGGGGGGGGGTTGGGGCCCGTATATAGTGGGGGGGCTGCCCCCCGCTGTAGGCTCCCTTTTTCCCATGGTAAAGGGAAAGGGGGTGATGCCCGTATTTTAGTGGTGGGGGCTGCCCCTGCTGTGAGGCTCCTATATCCCTTTTGGTTAAAAGGGGGGAAAGCGTATGATAGTGGTCGGGGGCTGCCCCTGTAAGACTTTCCCTTTCCCCATGTTGGGGAGAGGGGGTTTATGCAGGGATATAGTGGGTTTGGGGGTGGCCCCCGCTGTGAGGCCCTATATCCCTATGGTAAAAAGAAGGGGGGGGTGCGGATAAAATAGTGGTCGGGGGTGCCCCTTTCTGTAAGATCCTTTTATTCCCCAAAGTGGGAAAAGAGGGGGTTTTAAAGCAGGGATATAGTGGTTTGGGGGGGCCCCCTGCTTTTAAGAGCCCTAATCCCTTTAGGTAAGAGAGGGGGTGATGCAGTATATAGTGGTCGGGGGCTGCCCCTGCTGTGAGGCTCCTATATCCCTATGGTAAGAGAGGGGGTGATGCAGTATATAGTGGTCGGGGGCTGCCCCTGCTGTGAGGCTCCTATATCCCTATGGTAAGAGAGGGGGTGATGCAGTATATAGTGGTCGGGGGCTGCCCCTGCTGTGAGGCTCCTATATCCCTATGCGGAGAGAGGGGGTGATGCAGTATATAGTGGTCGGGGGCTGCCCCTGCTGTGAGGCTCCTATATCCCTATGGTAAGAGAGGGGGTGATGCAGTATATAGTGGTCGGGGGCTGCCCCTGCTGTGAGGCTCCTATATCCCTATGGTAAGAGAGGGGGTTTAAAGCGTAAAGTGGGGGGCGGCCCCTGCTGTGAGGCTCCTATATCCCTATGGTAAGAGAGGGGGTGATGCAGTATATAGTGGTGGGGGGCTGCCCCTGCTGTTTTAGGCCCCCCTATCCCCTTTGGGAGGAGGGGGGTGAAGAGTATAAGTGTTTGGGGGCGGCCCTGGGTGTTGGGGGCTTTTTAAAAATCCCCTTGGAAAGAAGAGGGGGTTTATGCAAGGATTTAGCTTAAATTCCCAAAATTTCGAAAAAAAAAAAAGCAGGAGGGGGTTTAGTGGGGGGCGCGCGTAAACGGCCCGGGGGCAAAAATTTGAATGGACCAAAAACCCTTTTTTGTCGGTATGCCACGCCCCTTCAAAAAGCCAAAACCCCCCTTTCCCAAACCTGCCATAAAAAGGCTTGGAAGAAAGCCCGGTAGATTCCCCTTTTAAACCGAGGGAGTAGCCCCCCTTTAAACCCGGTTAGTGCCCCTTTCAGGGCCCGGGAGAAAAACCCCCTTGTAGCCAAAATAGATGCCCCCCCTGTAGCCCAGGTAGGGGCCCAAAATTGTAGCCCGGGAGATGCCCCCCCCCTTTTTTAGGGCCCCGGTAAATGCCCCCCTTTGGGTTTGGGCCCGGTAAGGGGGCCCCCCATTTTTTTTTGCCGGGGAGTTTTCCCCCATCTGTTTGCCAGGTAGGGGTCCCATTGGTTGCCAGGTAAAGTCCCCCCTTGGTTCCAGGTAGATGTTCCCATTGGTTTGCCAGGAAAATGTCCCCATCTGTTAGCCAAAAGGGAGTGCCCCCCATCTGTTAGCCCGGGTAAATGGGCCCCCCCTGTTTGCCAGGTTTGTGCCCCCCTCTGTTAGCCAGGTAGTTTCCCCCCTCTGTTAGCCAGGTAATGTTTCCCCCCTGTTAGCCCGGTAGAGTCCCCCTCTGTTTAGCCAGGTTTGTGCCCCCATCTGTTAAACCAGGTAGATTTTGGGGGCCCCCCCCCTCTTTTAGCCAGGTGGGGTGTCCCCATTTTTTTGGGGGGGTAGTGCCCCATTTTGTTTGGGCCCGGGGTTTTCCCCCCATCGGGTTTAAACCAGGTTGTGCCCCCCTCGGTTTTGCCCGGTAGTCCCCCTCTTTTAGCCGGTAGTTTCCCCCACTGGTTTTTCCAGGTAGTGCCCCCACCCGGGTTTGCCGGTAGTGGCCCCCTCTGTTAGCCAGGTAGGGGCCCCCATCCCGTTAACCGGTAGTGCCCCCATCTGTTAGCCAGGGAGTGCCCCCATCTGTTCCCGGTAAGTGCCCCCAATTTTGTTAAAACCAAGGGTAAACCCCATTTTATTTGCCCGGGGTTTTCCCCCCTCTTTTTAGCCCGGTATGCCCCCATCTGTTAGCCAGGTTAGTGCCCCCCTTGTTAGCCAAAGGGAGTGCCCCCATCTGTTAGTCCCGGTAGTTGGCCCCCCCCCGTTTAAACCAGGTATTGCCCCCATCGTTAGCCAGGTTTTAGTCCCCCCCTCTGTTTTTCCAGGGTTTTTTTCCCCCCCTTTTTTGCCCGGTAGGCCCCCCCCTGTTTTTTCCGGTAGTGCCCCCTTTGTTTTAGGGAGGCCCCCCAAAGTAAAAAAAATTTAAAAAATAAAAATCCACTTTTCCTTACCCGGCCCCCTGCAGCCCCGGCCCGGGTCCCCCCCCGATCTTTCCCCAACGGCCCGGGGGGAAATGGAAGCAGCCGCGCCCTTCACTCCCCCCTGCCCGCTGACCTGTATGTGGTAAAAAAAACCGCACACACCCGGGGCCGTAAAAATAAAAGGGGGGAAAGGGGGGAAAGGGGGGAGCGAAAACCCTCCTGCCTCCCCCCCCCGCACAATTGAAAAACCGCGGGCGGGTGGAAACCGGGCCCCTGCGGCCGCTTCACCCGGCCCGGAGGAAAACGGTTCCCCGGGGGCGCAAAAGTAAACGCACTAACGCTTTTTTTTTGCCCCCGCGGAAAAATTTTAAAAGGCCCCCCCCCCTGCAGGCGGAGGGGGGGAAAGCCCAAAAAACCCCCCGGAGGGCGGGGAAAGGGGGCCCCAAATAGCGGGGAAACCCCCCCCCAAAAAAAGGGAAGTGTGGAAAAAATGGTTTTTTAGTGGTGGGGGCTTGGCCCCCCGTGAAGGGCCCCAAAAAACCCTTTGGTAAGAAAAAGGGGGGGTTTCCGTAAAAAAAGTGGGGCGGGGGTGCCCCTGCTGTTGGGCTCCATACCCCATTGGAGGAGAGGGGGGGGATTCAGTATATTTGTGGAGGGGGCTGCCCCCGGGGTTTTGGGCTCCTATATCCCTATGGTAAGAGAGGGGGATGGTATAAAAGGTTTGGGCGGGGGCTGCCCCTTGGGTGTGAGGCCCCATATCCCATGGTAAGGAGGGGTGATCCCGAAAATTTGTGGTGGGGGGTTTCCCCTTTCTGTTTAAAGGGTCCTATACCCTATTGGGGGGAAAGGGGGGGGGGGGGGGTTGATGCAGTATATAGTGGTTGGGGGCTGCCCCTGCTGTAAGGCTCCTATATCCCTATGGTAATAGAGGGGGTGATGCCGTATTTTAGTTGGGGGGGGGCGCCCCCGTGTAAGGCCCTATATCCCTAAAGGGAAAGAGGGGGGGGGCGTATTTTTTGGGCGGGGGCTGCCCCTGCTGTGAGGCTCCTATATCCCAAAAGGGGAAAAGGGAAAGGGGGGGATGGGAGTAAAATAGTGGTGGGGGGTGCCCCCGCTGTGAGGCTTTCCCAACCCCAAAGGTAGGAGAGGGGGTGGGTTTCAGATATAAGGGTTTGGGCCCGGGGGGCTGCCCCTGCCCGTAAGGCTTTCCAAAAATCCCTATGGTAAGAAAAGGGGGTGATGCAATTTTATAGTGGGCCGGGGGCTTTCCCCTGGGTGTGAAGGGTCCCCATATCCCTATGGTAGGAAGGGGATTTGAAAATAATTTGGGGTTTAGGGGGGCCCGCTGTGAGGGGGTCCTTTTTTTTTTCCCCCATGGGGAAAGGGGGGGGGTGATGCAGTAAAAAAAGTGGTCGGGGGCCCGCCCCCGCTGGTTAGGGTCCTTTACTCCCTTTTGGTAGGGGGGGGTGGGTGAGTTTTTAGTTTGGGCGGGGGGTTTCCCCTGCCGGAAAAAGGTCCAAAAATCCCTATGGTAAGGGAGGGGGGTGAAGTAGTATATAGTGGTGGGGGTGGGGCCCCTGATGTTAGGCACCTATATCCCTATGGTAAGAGAGGGGGGGTGATGCAGTATATAGTGTTCGGGGGGCTGCCCCTCCTGTGAGGCCCTTTTACCCCATGGTAGGGGAAGGGGGGTTTATTTCAGTATATAGGGGGCCCGGGGGGTGCCCCCCCGCTGGAGGGTCCTATAACCCTATTGGGGAAAGAGGGGGGGAAGCAGTTTATAGTGGGGGGGGGGCTGCCCCTGCCCGTAAGGGTCCTTTAAAACCCCCATGGTAAGAGAGGGGGTGATTGGGAAATAAAATAGGGGGGGTCGGCGGGGGGCGCCCCGGCCCGTGGGCTCCTATTTTCCCCCCATGGTAAGAGAAAAGGGGGTGATGCAGTATATAGTGGTCGGGGGCTGCCCCTGCCCGTGAGGCCCCCTATATCCCTTTTGGTAAAAGAGGGGTGATGCAGTTAATAAGGGTCGGGGGCTGCCCCTTTCTGTGAAAGGCCTTCCCTATATTTCCCTATTGGGAGGAGAGGGGTGATGCCAAATAAAAGGTTGGGCCGGGGGGTTTCCCCTGGGTGGGAGGCTCCTATATCCCTATGTTAGGAGAGGGGGTTGCAGTAAAAAATGGGGGTCGGGGGCTGGGCCCCCGCGTGAGGCTCCCTATATCCCCATGGTAAACGGGGGGGGGTGTGCGTATATAGTGGTGGGGGGGCTGCCCCCCCCTTTTGAGGGGTCCATATCCCAAAGGTAAGGGGGGGGGTGATGGGAGGATATAGTTTGGGCGGGGGCTGCCCCTCTGTGGGGCTCCTAAATTTTCCCCATGGTAAAGAGGGGGTGATGCAAATATATTTGTGGTAGGGGGGTGGCCCCCCGCCTTGAGGCTCCTATATCCCTATGCGGAGAGAGGGGGTGATGGAGGGATAAAGTGGTTTGGGGGGGCCCCCCCTGTGAGTGGCCCCCTATATCCCCAATGGGATGGGGAGGGGTGTTTTCAGTTTTATAATGGTCGGGGGCTGCCCCTGCTGTGAGGGCTTTCCCATATTTCCCCATGGTTAAAAAAGGGGGGGGTGATGCAGTTTAATGGGGGGGGGGGGGCCTTTTTCCCCTTTTGGGGGCCCGGGGAGGCCCCCCCCATATCCCTAAAGGTTTAAAAAGGGGGGGGTGGAATGCAGTATATTTGTGGTCGGGGGGCTGCCCCTGCTGTGAGGTTCCTTAAACCCTAAGGGAAGAAAAGGGGGGGGGTGCCCGTATATAGTGGATAAAGGGGTGCCCTTTCGTGAGGGGGTCCCTTTTAAAACCCCATGGTAGGAAGGGGGGGTTTGGCTGCGTATATGTGGGGGCGGGGCCCGTCCCCTGCTGGGGGGCTTTCCAAATTTCCCCCTTTTTGGGAAAGGGGGGGGGGTTTTTTGCAGTTTATATTTGGGCGGGGGCTGCCCCTGTGTTGAAAGGCCCCCTATATCCCCCCATGGCTAAATAAGGGGGGGATGCAGTATAAATGGGGGAGGGGGCTTGGGCCCCCCCTGTTTAAAGGGTTCCCCTTTTTCCTATGGTTGGGGGAGGGGGGGGATGCAGTTAAAGTGGGTTTGGGGGCTTGGGCCCCGTTTGAGGGCTTTTTCCCATAAACCCTAAAGGTAGGAGAGGGGGGGCGTAAAATTTTTTGGGGGCGGGGTGCCCCGCCTGGTTGAGGGCCCTTTAAACCATGGTGAGGGGGGGGCAGGTTTTATAGTGGATAGGGGCCCGCCCCCTTTCTGTGGCTCCTATTTTTCCCAAGGGTTGGGAGGGGGGTGGAATGGTTGTGGGCGGGGAAAGGGGGTTGGCCCCTTTCGGGGTTGGGCCCCCTTTTCCCAGGGAAGGGGGGGGGGGGGTCCGTTTTGGTGGGGGGGCCCCCCTAGGGGGGGGGGGAGGGGTTACTATAAATCCCCTAGGGGGGGGTAAGGGGGGGGGGGGTGGAAATTGGAGTAATTTGTTGGCGGGGAGGGGCCCTGGGGAGGGCCCTTTTTATTCCCCCGGGGGGAAGGGGGGGGGGGGGTAAAACGGGTTTTAGGTTTGGCCGGGGGCTCCCCTGAGGCCCGTGGGGTTAAAAATCCTTAGTGGTAAAGGGGGGGGGTTTTATTTTGGCGTAAATTTTTGTGGTTTTGGGGAATTGGGGGGGCCCCTGCTGTTAAAGGCTCCCCATAAAACCCTAGGGTTTTGGGGGGGGGATTTCCAGGGTTTTTTAGGGGTCGGGGCTGCCCCGGGTGTGGGCTCCTTTATTTCCCCTTTTGGGAAAGTGGGGGGGGTTTCAGGGGTTTTGGGTTGGGCGGACCATGCCCCCCTTTGGGGCCCTTCCCCCCTTGGAAAAATAAGGGGGGGGCAAGGGGGTTTAATAATAATTTTGGGGAAGGGGGCCCCCGGGGAAGGTTTTCCTTCCCTCCGGGAAAAGGGGGGGTTTGATGAGTATAATTAAAAAGGGGTCCCGGGAAAGGGCCTTGCCCCTGGTTGGGCTCCTATATTAGGTTAAGAAGGGGGGGGAAAGGCGTAAAATAAGTGGTTTTTTCCCGGGGGCCTTTTCCCCTTGGCTTTTTGGGGGTATTAATTATGGTAAAAGGTTTTTTGGGTTGATCAGTATTAAAAGGTTTTTCGGTTTGGGGCCCCCATGAGGTGACGGTTTGTGAAAAAGAACCTTTTTTCAAAAAAGGAAGGTTCGCAAAAAGGGGGTTGTTCCAAAAGGTTTGGAGGGTTTTCCTTTTTAAATTTTTGACCGGGGTACAGCCTTCAGAAGTTTTTGGGGCCCTTCCCCTTTATTTTCCAACCAAAACCCATGCACAGTGAAAACCCTTTTCCACCTTTTTAAGCACCCTTTTTGGGGTTTCATTTCCCAACCGCAAAACCCCGCCCCCCTTAAAAACTCTTCCAAAAATTGACCCGCCCATGCCTCTATTAGCCGGGGTCCCCCCTGGGGGTTTTGGGGTTAAATTTTCTATTAGATTTGGGGCCCCGGGGCTTTTCCCCCGGATGGCCGTTTTCCTATTCTTTTTGCTTTGAGGCGCCACGCTTTTGTAAATTAAAATTAAAAACCGTGGGAGAGGGTCCTCAATTCCCCCAGGGGTGGGGATGCCGGTTCTTTTTTCGGGTTTTTTAAACACCTTTTTTCACAAACTGGGTCCCGGGGGCTTTTAACTATTTCGTATTTCTTTTAAAGGGCCCATCCCAACCCCTTCCAATTAGGGGGGCTGGGCTTGTTTTTCCGGGGTTTTTTCCCTTTATTAACTTTTGATTGTTGGGGAATGTTTTTCTTTATGAACCCCTTTTTGGATAGTTTGGGGGTTTTTTTATTAATATGTAAAATTGGTGAGGGCCAAAAAATGTTTTTTTGATGTTTTGGAAAATCGGGGGGAACGGGCCTTTTTTCCTTTTTAAGTACAAAAGGGCTTGGCTGGAACCTTAAACCTGGTTCCTTTTAAAAAACTGTCCGGGCCTTTCCCAAAAACCTTTTTTTGACCCTTTTTTTTTCCCCCCCCTTTTTCTCCAGGCCTTCTTTAAGCCCTTCCCTTTTTTTAGGGCCTCCCCATATTCCCCTAGACACCCCTTTTAAGATGAACCTCCCCTTTCCCCTTCGCTCATTGCCTTTGGGGGGCTCCTAAAAATTCACTTTTTTCCCCCTATGGGGGGGTTTGGGAGGGGTTATTAAAGTTTTCCCGTTCTTGGTTTTTTTATTTTAATTTCCTGGTTTTTAGGGGGGGTAACCTTTTGTTTTTTTATATTTTTGTTTTAAAAAAATTTTTACGGGGGGGTGGAAGTGGGGACCCCCAAAAAGGGGGTCCCCCCTTTCTCCTTTTTAATGGCACGGTGAGTTTCCCCGGGCCGCCCCTGGGCCCGGAAAACCATTTCCCTTGGGGGTTTGGGGTTTAAATTATTCCAACTTTAAAAGGGAAATTTGGTTAAATTGTGCCTTTCCCTGGGGGAAGGCCTTTTTCCGAAATTTTCCCCCGCCCCAAAAGGTTCCCCCAAAATTTCCGGGATCCCAAATTGGGGTTAAAATTTTGGTAAAAAAATTTCCCCCATCCTGGGAAAAGCTGGGCCCCCATCAAAGGGGGGCCCCCCTTTTTTGCCTAATTTTGTCCCGGGAAATGCCCAGTTACAAAGTACATTCTCCCATTTCCCTTTACAACAACCCTTTTGTGTTTATAAATGGGGGAATTGGGTTAAGTGGCTACAAAAACATGCTTCCCCGGGGCCCCCCTTTTATTTCCCCAAAACCCCAATTTCCTATGTTTTTTACCAAAGGGCCTTTGGAAACCCCCCCCACAAATCCGCCCTCAACCGCAACAACCCAAACAAAGGCCCCAAAAACCCCGTTTTGCAGGGAAAACCCCCGTCCCCAGCCCTGTAAAACCTTTGCCCCCTTTTAAGGCCCTGCCTTGTCCTTTCCCTTCCCTTTTTTAAACGCTCCCAGACTCTGCTGAGACCTGTCCTCTTTATAGACTGCTCCTGACTCTGCTCAGACCTCTGTCCTCTTATTAGACTGCTCCCAGACTCTGCTGAGACCTCTGTCCTCTTTATAGACTGCGCCTGACTCTGCTGAGACCTCTGTCCTCTTATTAGACTGCTCCCAGACTCTGCTGAGACCTCTCTCCTGTCAGCTTATTAGACTGCTCAAGACTCTGCTGAGACCTCTATCCTGTCCTCTTATTAGACTGCTCCAGACTCTGCTGAGACCTCTGTCCTCTTATTAGACTGCTCCCAGACTCTGCTGAGACCTCTGTCCTCTTTATAGACTGCTCCTGACTCTGCTGCTCTTGCCTTTGCTCTCTAGATGTCACTCCCCCTTGTGACAGTTTGCAGCCGCCCTCTCATTAGACAGCTCCTCCTAGTCTCTGCCCTCTCTCCTCCCTACTCCTCATGCTTCTTCCTGATCTTAGCAGCATAACTTTTGCTTTTATGACTTCTATGTTTTCTAAAAAGTCGTCGCCACTGGAGGTGAGAGCGGTGCCCCCCCCCAGTGCCCGGAGCCCACCCTGACCTTCATCTGACAGGTGCCAGTCACCCAGCCGCCGCTCGGCCAGACACCTGCCCCTGCTGCTCTGGCTACAACTTACTCCTCTACAGACTTTGTACCCTCTGTGCCTTCCCTGCACGGCCCCCCGATCTGCCGCCGCGTCCCAGACTGTCGTACCTCCCAGCTTGTAAAATGTGGATTTCCCGCATACCTTTCCACCTGCATAACCTGTACCTATCGCTTCCCGGCTGGCCCCCCGATCACACACCTTGTACCTGTCCTACCTGCTGGCTGACACCCTCTGTGCTCCGGCCGCCCCCGATCACACACCTTGTACCTGTCCTACCTGCCGGCTGACAACACCTGTGCTCCGGCTGCCCCCGATCACACACCTTGTACCTGTCCTATCTGCTCCAGCTGCCCCCGATCACACACCTTGTACCTGTCCTATCTGCTCCGGCCGCCCCCGATCACACAGCTTGTACCTGTCCTATCTGCTCCGGCCGCCCCCGATCACACAGCTTGTACCTGTCCTACCTGCTCCCGCTGCCCCCTATCACACCCCTTGTACCTGTCCTACCTGCTGGGGCTGCCCCCGATCACACAGCTTGTACCTGTCCTATCTGCTCCGGCCGCCCCCCATCACACACCTTGTACCTGTCCTACCTGCTGGGGCTGCCCCCGATCACACAGCTTGTACGTGTCCCTCCTGCCCGGCTGACAAAAACCTTTGTATGCCCTCCAGCGGGGCCCCCCAATCACAAACCTTGTACTTGTCCTACCTGCTGGGGCTGCCCCCGATCACACATCGAGCGCTCTCACCTGCCAGGCGATCCCCCTTCTCTGACTTTTTCACACTTGATTTCCTTTCCGTGTGATTTCGGGTCCCGGGATGGACCTCTGCTGGGTCTTCCTTTACACCATGATCATTCTGGTCCCTTTCCTCCTCATGCAAATAAGCAGCACCTTCAAATTCCACTTTAAAGTCATCTCCTATTGCATCCTCTGCCTCACCCTGTCTTCGCTGGCAGTGCCCGTGTGCCTACTGAAAAATGGAGGCCGGACGGTGGACAACATGAGGTGAGCCGAAAGCACGCGTTATTTGTTATACGGGGAAACAGTTATCAGTGGAGTTAATGGCGGTATAGATAATAATATGCAGTATTCGGGGGATGAGTGAGGGGAGCAGCTGTAGTTTTCAGATTTGGTATTTCATGGTAATTGGGCCACTGGGTGGCGCTGTTGTATATATGACAGATCAGCTTTTCTGTGTTGGCTGTGACCTGCGGCATCTATACAGTAGTGGAGTCATGGTGACCATGCTGGTGCGCCGGAATATTGTATAAGGGTTCGTTCAATAAATAGTGTGGAAGTAAAGTGAAGCAACTTTCTAAAATACTTCGTTTTAGTTCTTTACCTGTTTGAAGACCGCTTCTTGCCGTCAGCCTCACATGTGTCCTTACCTGATACTTCACACAGAGGAGAGTTTGTAACCAGTTGTCGCAATCCTCCGTGAGCCAAACGCCGCGTCACACGTCTGTTGACATAGAAACTGTTACAATGTCTCAGTGCAGATTTCCAGAGGATTCCGTGGGTCTGCGCATCCTGCTGACAGACAGCGCAGAGAAACCTAAACATGTCACGCCGCGTTCACACCTCACGGCTTTGTAGGATTTTATTGACACAGGATTTGAAAAGTCAACAGAAAAATCGTGGCCGAAAAAGAGACTAAAATCAATCATGTGCCATTACCCGGTATCCGCTCTCTGGGAAGTGCAGCCCCTGCAGGCAGGGAGTGTGCAGTGAAGCTGCGTACACACCATTATAGTGCTGCCCTTACTAGGCCTCTGGCAGCACAATGGACCCGTCTCCTTAGGAAATACCTGATTTCTCCCAGAAATATCAATTCTGGAATCACTATTCTTAATAATCCTCCCGAAACTTCATAAAGGGGTTTCCCAAGACTTACAAAACCTCCATCCAAATAGAAGATTACCCCATACTTACCTCTCCCATCAAAACTGCTCCAGAGCCTCAGCGTCCCCCCCCCCCTCAGTCCCTCCCTGGTGATGTCACATTCATGGATCACATGTTGCTGCAGCCAATCACTGACCTCAGTGGTCACATGTCACCGATGATGTCACATTCATGGATCACATGATGCTGCAGCCAATCACTGACCTCTGTGGTCACATGTCACCGATGATGTCACATTCATGGATCACATGATGCTGCAGCCAATCACTGATCTCTGTGGTCACATGTCACATTCATGGATCACATGTTGCTGCAGCCAATCACTGATCTCTGTGGTCACATGTCACTGGTGATGTCACATTCATGGATCACATGTTGCTGCAGCCAATCACTTACCTCTGTGGTCACATGTCACTGATGTCACGTTCATGGATCACATGATGCTGCAGCCAATCACTGGCCTCTGTGGTCACAGGTCACTGATGATGTCACATTCATGGATCAGATGATGCTGCAGCCAATCACTGGCTTCAGATGTCTGCATGTGACCACGGAGGGCAGTGATTGGCTGCCGCATCATGTGACCACAGAGGGCAGTGTTTGCTGCATCATGTGACCCACGAGGGCAGTGTTTGCTGCATCATGTGACCACGGAGGGCAGTGATTGGCTGCCTCATCATGTGACCACAGAGGGCAGTGTTTGCTGCATCATGTGACCACGGAGGGCAGTGATTGGCAGCCAATCATGTGACCACAGAGGGCAGTGTTTGCTGAATATTGCCACGAGGGCAGTGATTGGCTGCCACATCATGTGACCACAGATGGCCGTGTTTGCTGCATCATGTGACCACGGAGGGCAGTGATTGGCTGCCGCATCATGTGACCACAGAGACCAGTGATTGGCTGTAATATCATGTGATCCATGAACGTGACATCAGTAACATGTGACCACAGAGATCAGTGATTGGCTGCAGCATCATGTGACCCATGAACGTGACATCATCAGTGAGGGATCTGGGGGGAACTGGAGCTCTGTCAGTGCTGGGCAGGTTTATTACCTTTGTAATAAATTGAGGTAGGTGTTACCATTCCCCTTGCAGCGTCTCTTTACCTAGGCCGACATTCTCCAGTCATTAGTGGCAGTGTCAGACCTTATAGGGGGACACCGTACTAACACCCAGTTGTCAATTTATTCTAAAAAATCCTGGATAAATAAAAGAGGAACAGAAAGTTATAAGAAAATACACTTTAAAATTGTTATTTTATGGAAATTACAACAATTTACTGAAACAGACCTGTCTGGCGAGTGATCGGGCGCTTTTGATATCTGCTCCCAGCAATACAGCGCTTTGAAATCTGCGCCACAAATGCACTGTGTGAACCTGCCCCGATGGTCGCGTGTTGCTTGTCAATATGCTGCTCGGGTCCCTTGAGGCTACTACCTCAATAATAACATAATAAGATCTATACTCCCCACTGCTGCCGGCGGTGTCCCCCGCGCTCTCTCCAGCCATCGCGGTCGGCATGTGACTGCTGCAGCCAATCGGTGCCGACCGCAGTGGCCGGATATAAACAGACAGCGCCGGCAGCTTCAGCACTGCAGTGGCGGTGGGCAGAGGGGTGAGCAGGGATCCTGTAGCTTAATATGAATAGAAAATGAAGAAGCCGGCCCCTTAATACTCTATAACAGTCTATAAATGTCGCCGTCCAGCTGTAGTGCATCGATTCCTCTCACCTCAGTCCTGTTTCCTTGGTTTCATTTTGAATTCAGGGGCGTGTTTACTGGCTTCTACTAGGCTGCAGTAGTAGCCAGGTCTGTAGCTATAGCAACCAGCACTGGCAGCTTATTAGGAGAGATCACACAGGTCTGTATCTATAGCAACCAGCTGGCAGCCTTATCAGGAGAGATCACACAGGTCTGTAGCTATAGCGACCAGTGCTGGCAGCCTATCAGGAGAGATCACACAGGTCTGTAGCTATAGTGACCAGCGCTGGCAGCCTATCAGGAGAGATCACACAGGTCTGTAGCTATAGTGACCAGTGCTGGCAGCCTATCAGGAGAGATCACACAGGTCTGTAGCTATAGTGACCAGCCTGGCAGCCTATCAGGAGGATCACACAGGTCTGTAGCTATAGTGACCAGTGCTGGCAGCCTATCGGGAGAGAGATAACAGGTCTGTAGCTATAGACCAGTGCTGACCGCATATCAGTAGAGATCACACAGGTCTGTAGCTATAGGGACCAGTGCTGGCAGCCTATCAGGAGAGATCACACAGGTCTGTAGCTATAGGACCAGTGCTGGCAGCCTATCAGGAGAGATCATCACAGGTCTGTAGCTATAGAACCAGCGCTGGCAGCCTATCAGGAGAGATCATACAGGTCTTAGCTATAGCACCTGAGCACTGAGCAGCCTCATAAAAGAGGGGATTCAGGAAAGGTCCTGAAAGCACATAGAAAAGACCTGTTCTGAAAAGCCTATCAGGAAAAGATCACACAGGTCTGTACTATAGCAACCAGTGCTGACAGCCTATCAGGAAGAATCACACGGTCTGTAGCTATAGTGACCACCACTGGCAGCCTATCAGGAGAGATCACACAGGTCCTGTAGCTATAGTGACCAGTGCTGGCAGCCTATCAGGGAGGGGAGAACAGGTCTGTAGTTTATAGCGCCCAGTGCTGGCAGCCTATCAGGAGAGATCACACACAGGTCTGTAGCAATAGCAACCAGCACTGGCAGCCTATCAGGAGAGAACAAACAGGTCTGTAGCTATAGCAACCTGAGGAGCTGATACAGCCCATACAAGAGGAGATATCTAGGAATAGGTCGGACACTGGTAATGGACACATATTGCAAAGTGACTTGTTTCTGCAAGATCTTTAACATAAGAAGCAGCAGTGACCCCTGGAGTGAGACGACCCCTTTAATGTGGAGCTAACCAGGCGCTGTCAGCTCCTCTCTGATGCCTCAGTCCGGCCCTGGGAGGGGGTCACATTTAGGTGTATATGCAGAAAGGTGACATTGTCAGATACTTTGCTTTTCTTGCTCTTTTCTCCTGTCAGTGGCTGTAACATATCTGTCACATCTTGAGGCTGCTGTCCTGACCTGGTCCTGCTGTCCTGACCTGGTCCTGCTGTCCTGACCTGGTCCTGCTGTGCGGCCAGCGCTCCGCTCTCTGCGGCAGCAAAGTAGCTGCAGAATCCCATTTCCCCAGACAGGAGCGCCCCTCTTAGAGCTGTTGGCTGATCGCTCATCCGGCAGCCGTTCCTTCTGGCTCCCCCTCACCTGCAAATGGCTGTCTATGAGGAGAGAAAGCCGCTGCCAGACTCCTCTCCAGACACCTCTGGCAGCGTCTCCTCTCTAGGGAAGACACAAGGGTGGGGTTACGTTCACACAATGTATTTTGGCTGCAGTGTAAACCATGCGGCACCATTCACATGAGGCGGATTTTACTCTCGTACTTTTCGTGAAATATTAAGGTTTAGGAGGCAGAACCCTGCATCGGGCTCTACGCGTCATTTTCTCGTTGCAAGCGCCTAATTTCAGTGACGCAACAAACGCTTTCTCACCGCACACATTGTGTGAACGTTCCCTAAGGCATGGAAATTCAAGATGGCCGCTCTTAGTCAGGAAAGTCCTAGTTGGACTCTGTCGGATTTGTCTGTGAGCGGAGGCCGGCGGCGTGTGATTGAGCAACACTGATGAGAGGTGAATCATGTCCGGTGCACAATGTGTTTTCCTCCAGTTCGGATGTGGAGATCATGGTTGTGTATGGAGGGGGGGGGGGGGGGGGTTTATATAGATTTATGTTAGATTAGATCCTTTCCCTCTCCCGTTCTGTTCAGCTTCTGCTGTCACCGATCGTCATTATCACCAGGTGGGAGAAGGAGGCCGATGCTGACACGGGTGCACTATGGTGCTGTGATGGTGAGGACATAGGGCATGTGATAGAAGGTGGAGGCACCAGAAAAAGAGCGTGGAGTGAGAATGTGACCACCTGCCCAGTCAGACCTCAGGGAAGCGTCCACCAGAAAGGAGTCATTTTGTTAAAACCAATATTCCTGGAGAACTGTGTATATATTTAGCAGTGTTTTTTTTTTAATTTTGCAGTCATATACAATTCAAATCTTGTCCTTCTCTATCTGTGAGATAAATCTCCCGAATGGCCGGGCAGACTCATCTCACTTTGACCTGCAGTCACTTTTGTGAAGACCAAGTCAGATCCCCAGCTGTGGTGCAAGGAGCGCATTGTAGGGTCGTGCTGAGTATATACAGGACACACTTGGGGTCACTCAGAGTCGTGGGGACTGAGGCGCACTGGGGGTGGTCACTGGGAGTCGTGGGGACTGAGGCGCACTGGGGGTGGTCACTAGGAGTCGTGGGGACTGAGGCGCACTGGGGGTGGTCACTGGGAGTCGTGGGGACTGAGGCGCACTGGGGGTGGTCACTGGGAGTCGTGGGGACTGAGGCGCACTGGGGTGGTCACTGGGAGTCGTGGGGACTGAGGCGCACTGGGGGGTGGTCACTGGGAGCGTGGGGACTGAGGCGCACTGGGGGTGGTCACTGGGGGGTCGTGGGGAACTGAGGCGCACTGGGGGGTGGTCACTGTCACTGGGAATCCGTGGGGACTGACGGCGCACTTTGGGAGTCGTCCAGGGGACTGAGCGCATGGGAGTCGTGGGTACTATAGGCGCACTGGGGGTGGTCACTGGGAGTCGTGGGGACTGAGACGCACTGGGGATGGTCACTCGGAGTCGTGGGGACTGAGGCGCACTGGGGGTAGGTCACTGGGAGTCGTGGGGATGAGGCGCACTGGGGTTGGACACTGGAGTCGTGGGGACTGAGGCGCACGGGGGGTGGTCACTGGGCGTCGTGGGGAGTGCGGCGCCCTGGGGGGGGTCACTGGGAGTCGTGGGGACTGAGGCGCACTGGGGGTGGTCACTGGGAGTCGTGGGGACTGAGGCGCGCTGGGGGTGGTCACTAGGAGTCGTGGGGACTGAGGCGCACTGGGGGTGGTCACTCGGAAGTCGTGGGGACTGAGGCGCACTGGGGTGGTCACTGGGAGTCGTGGGGACTGAGGCGCACTGGGGGGGTCACTGGGAGTCGTGGGGACTGAGGCGCACTGGGATGTGGTCACTGGGGTCGCGGGGGGTCTGGGGGACTGGAGGCCGCTGGGGAAGGCGCCGGGGACTGGGCTGCGCTGGGAGTCGTGGGGACTGAGGCGCACTGGGGGTAGTCACTGGGAGTCGTGGGGACTGAGGCGCCTGGGGGTCGCGGGACTGAGGTCGCGCTGGGGGTCGCGGGGACTGAGGCGCGCTGGGGGTCGCGGGGACTGAGGCGCGCTGGGAGTCGTGGGGACTGAGGCGCACTGGGGGTGGTCACGGGGAGTGGTGGGGACTGAGGCGCGCTGGGGGTGGTCACTGGGATTGTGGGGACTGAGGCGCACTGGGAGTCGTGGGGACTGAGGCGCACTGGGGGTGGTCACTGGGGGTGGTCACTGGGAGTCGTGGGGACTGAGGCGCACTGGGGTTGGTCACTGGGAGTCGTGGGGACTGAGGCGCACTGGGGGTGGTCACTCGGAGTCGTGGGGACTGAGGCGCACTGGGGGTGGTCACTGGGAGTCGTGGGGACTGAGGCGCGCTGGGGGTGGTCACTGGGAGTCGTGGGGACTGAGGCGCACTGGGGGTGGTCCAATGGGAGTCGTGGGGACTGTGGCGCCTGGGGGTGGTCACTGGGAGTCGTGGGGACTGGGGCGCACTGGGGTTGGTCACTGGGTGTCGTGGGGACTGGGGCGCACTGGGGGTGGTCACTGGGAGTCGTGGGGGACTGGGCGCACTGGGGGTGGTCACTGGGAGTTTTGGGACTGAGGCGCACTGGGGGTGGTCACTGGGAGTCGTGGGGGCTGAGGCACACTGGGGGTGGTCACTCGGGAGTCGCGGGGACTGAGGCGCGCTGGGGGTGGTCACTGGGAGTTTTGGGGACTGAGGCGCACTGGGGGTGGTCACTGGGAGTCGTGGGGACTGGGGCGCACTGGGGGTGGTCACTGGGAGTTTTGGGGACTGAGGCGCACTGGGGGTGGTCACTGGGAGTCCTGGGGACTGAGGCGCACTGGGGGTGGTCACTGGGAGTCCTGGGGACTGAGGCGCACTGGGAGTCGTGGGGACTGAGGCGCACTGGGGTGGTCACTGGGAGTCGTGGGGTCTGAGGCGCACTGGGAGTCGTGGGGTCTGAGGCGCTGTGGGGGTGGTCACTGGGAGTCGTGGGGACTGGGGCGCACTGGGGGTGGTCACTGGGAGTCGTGGGGACTGAGGCGCACTGGGGGTGGTCACTGGGAGTCGTGGGGACTGAGGAGCACTGTGGGCGGTCAATGGGAGTCGGGACTCCTCTTTTCTAATTGACTGATTTTCTAAATGCTGGAATTTGTGGTAACGGCGCCATGTTGTGCCTTCTCTCCTCTCCTGGGTGGTGGAGATACAGGCAGCACTAGCACTATCTGCGGGTTTACTGTACAGTGTGCACCATGGAGCGGTCGTCTGGCTGCTGTGTTGCCGGTTACTGGGTGTGGTCAGAGCGCGGTTGCTGTTGTGGTTTGTGGTGATGCTGGTGAAATTCCCGTTGTTGCTGGGACTTGTTGTCCCACTTTGGGTAATAAGCATTGTGTGTTCTCCGGAGGGCGGGGCGCGCCACAGGTACAAGGCCTGGATTGTTTTCTCGTACGATATCAATGGGGGCAGTGTTGGACCAGACGGGGCCGGGGGGGTAGATTAGGAGAGCGAGAAGAAATGAGATTGCAGCATCTACTGATTTCTCTTCTGTGTCATTTGTGGAGGGAAATTTCCTTTAACGGTCTGTTCTGATGCTGTGGCTGAGAAATTGTGTTAGTAATAGGGCTTCCTATGCTCTGTGGGCTACTTCACGGGTCCAGAGCCCAGAGTACCTAGTGTACGAAGCTGGATTGCCCTATTTTGAGCGGATCTGACTTCTATCTGCTTGTTTTATCCTCTCTATGTTGAAGGGCCGTGATCACTCTATTCCTCTTTTACTGTCCTAATCCGAGTACCCCTCCTGTCTGTCTTTTTGGCCGGGAGCCCTCTCCCTCCGCGGACCCCTCTCCCTCATCCCTGTGTGCGCCGGAACCCCTCATCCTCTCTCCCTCCGGACCCCTCTCCCTCTCCCTCCGGACCCCTCTCCCTCTCCCTCCGGACCCCTCTCCCTCTCCCTCCGGACCCCTCTCCCTCCGGACCCCTCTCCCTCCGGACCCCTCTCCCTCCGGACCCCTCTCCCTCCGGACCCCTCTCCTTTCCGGACCCCGATCTCCCTCGCGGACCCTCTCCCTCCGGACCCCTCTCCCTCCGGACCCCTCTCCCTCC
This sequence comes from Phyllomedusa bahiana, assembly GCA_025379985.1. Taxonomy (NCBI): domain Eukaryota; kingdom Metazoa; phylum Chordata; class Amphibia; order Anura; family Hylidae; genus Phyllomedusa; species Phyllomedusa bahiana. The sequence goes on from JAODAL010013598.1 coordinate 24,385, forward strand.
GGACCCCTCTCCCTCCGGACCCCTCTCCCTCCGCGGACCCATCTCCATCGGACCCCTCTCCTTTCCGGACCTCTCCCTTCTCCCTTCGGGACCCTCTCCCTCTCCCTCCGGACCCCTCTCCCTCTCCCTCCGGACCCCTCTCCCTCTCCCTCCCGCGCCCTCTCCCGCTCCCTCCGGACCCCTCTCCCTTCCGCTCCGGATCCCCTCTCCCTCTGGACCCGCCTCTCCCTCCGGGACCCCTCTCCCCTACGGCTCCTCTCCCTCCGGACCCCTTCCCTCCGGAGCCCTGTCTCCATGCGGGACCCTCTCCCTCTCCTCTCCTCGGTACCACTCTCCTGCGGACCCCTCTCCCTCTCCCTGCGGACCCTCTTACTCTCCCTGGGACCCCTCCCCTGCGGACCCCTCTCCCTCTCCCTGCGGACCCCTCTCCCTCTCCCTCCGGACTCCTCTCCCTCTCCCTCCGGACTCCTCTCCCTCTCCCTGCGGACCCCTCTCCCTCCGGACCCCTCTCCCTCTCCCTCCGGACCCCTCTCCCTCTCCCTGCGGACCCCTCCGCCTCCGAGACCCCTCTCCTCGACCACCTCTCCGCCTTCCGCGACCCCTCTCCCTCCGGTTACCCTCTCCTCCGGACCCTCTCCCTTCTCCATCGACTCCCTCCTCCTCCTCCGCCCCCGGACCGCCTCTCCTCCGGGACCCCTCTCCGCGGACCCTCTCCCGCCGGACCCCTCCTTCCCCCCTCCCCCGCCGGACCCCTCCTTCCCCCCTCTCCCTCTGGACCCCTCTCCCTCTCCCTGCGGACCCCTCTCCCTCCGGACCCCTCTCCCTCTCCCTGCGGACCCCTCTCCCTGCGGACCCCTCTCCCTCTCCCTGCGGACCCTCTCCCTCTCCCTGGACTCCTCTCCTCTCTCCGCCCCGGACTCCTCTCCTCTCTCCGCCCCGGACTCCTCTCCTCTCTTGCGGACCCTCTCCCTCGGACCCCTTCCCTCTCCTGCGGACCCCTCTCCTCGGACCCCTCTCCCTCTCACTGCTGACCCTGTCCCTCGGACCCCTCTCCCTCTACCTCGGACCCCTCTCTCCGGACCCTTCCCTCCGGACCCCTCTCCTCTCCTCCGGACCCCTCTCCCTCCCCCTCCGGACCCCTCTCCCGCCGGACCCCTCTCCCGCCGGACCCCTCCTTCCCCCCTCCCCCGCCGGACCCCTCCTTCCCCCCTCCCCCGCCGGACCCCTCCTTCCCCCCTCTCCCTGCGGACCCCTTCCCTCGCCCTGCGGACCCTTCTCCCTCTTCCCGTGCGGACTCCTTCCCTCTCCTGCGACCCTCTCCTTCCCTCCGGACCCCTCTCCCTCCGGACCCCTCTCCCTCCGGACCCCTCTCCCGCCGGACCCCTCTCCCGCCGGACCCCTCCTTCCCCTCACCCTCCGGGACCCCTTCCGCGGACCCTCTCCGCGGACCCCTCCTTCCCACCGTCCCCGCGGACCCCTCCGCTTCCCCAACTCCCCCGGCGGGACCCCTCCTTCCCACCCTCTCCCGCCGGACCCCGTCTTGCCCTCTCTGCGCGGACCCCGTCTTTGCCCTCTCTCGCCGGGACCCCGTCTGCCTCGCTTCGCTCGGACCCGTTTCTTGCCCCTCTGCTCCGCCGGACCACGTTTCTTGCCCTCTCTCCGCCTGGACACCGTCTTGGCCCTCTCTCCCGCCGGACCCCGTCTTCCCCTCTCTCTCCCTCCGGACCCCGACTTCCCCCCTCTCTCCCTCCGGACCCCTTCTCGCGTCTCGGACCCCTTCCTCGCCGCCTCCGGACCCCGTCTCGCCCTCCGGACCCCGTCTCGCCCTCCGGACCCCGTCTCGCACCTCGGACTCCCCGCCTCGCCCTCCGGACCCCGTCTCGCCCTCCGGACCCCGTCTCGCCCTCCGGACCCCGTCTCGCCCTCCGGACCCCGTCTCGCCCTCCGGACCCCGTCTCGCCCTGCTCTGCCTCCGGGCCCGCGTTCGCCCTCTCGACCTCCGGACCTCCGTCTGCCTCTCGCCCTCGGACCCCGTTGCCTCTCGCCCTGTCGGACCGGTCTCGCCCTCTTCGCCATTCCGGGACGACGTCATCGCCCTTCTCGCCCTCCTGACCCCGTCTGCCCTCTGCGGCCTTGGACCCCCGTCTCGCACCTCTTCGCCCTCCGGACCCCGTCTCGCCCTCTCGCCCTCCGGACCCCGTCTCGCCCTCTCGCCCGCCGGACCCCGTCTCGCCCTCCGGACCCCGTCTCGGCCTCCGGAACCCCGTCTCGCCCTCAGGACCCGTCGTCGCGTCTCTCCCTCCGGACCCCTCCTTTCCACTCAGTCTTCCCTACGGACCCCTGCTCCCTCCGGAACCCCGTCGCTTCCCCTCTCCCTCGTCGGGCCCCGTCCTTCCCCTTCGCCCCTCCGGACCCCGTCCTTCCCCTCTCTCCTCGGGGCCCGTCCCTTTCCCCTCTCTCCCTCCGGGCCCCGTCCTTCCCCTCTCTCCCTCCGGGCCCCGTCCTTCCCCTCTCCCCCCTCGGACCCGTCCTTCCCCTTCCCCTCCGGCCCCCTGTCTTCCACGTTCTCCCTCCGACCTCCTCTCCCCCTCCGGACCCCGTCCTCTTCCCTCTGTCTCCCTTCGGACACGTCCTTCTCCCTCTCCCACTCCGGGGCCCTTTCCTTCCCTCTCTCCCTCCGGGCCCCGTCCTTCCCCTCTCTCCCTCCGGACCCCGTCCTTCCGCTCTCCCCCTCCGGACCCCGTCCTTCCCCTCTCTCCCTCCGGACCCCGTCCTTCCCCTCTCTCCCTCCGGACCCCGTCTTCCCCTCTCCCCCGCCGGGCCCCGTTCTTCCCTCTCTCCTCTCCGGGCCCGTCCTCTTCCCCATCTCTCCCTCCGGGCCCCGTCCGTCCCCTCTCTCCCTCCGGGCCCCGTCCTTTCCCTCTCTCCCTCCGGGCCCCGTCCTTTCCCTTCTCCCTCCGTGCCCCGTCCTTTCCCTCTCTCCCTCCGGGCCCCGTCCTTTCCCTCTCTCCCTCCGGGCCCCGTCCTTTCCCTCTCTCCCTCCGGGCCCCGTCCATTCCCTCTCTCCTCGGGCCCCGTCATTTCACTCTCTCCTCGGGCCCAGTCCTTTCCTCTCCCTCCGGGCCCCGTCCTTCCCCTCCTCTCTTCCCTCCGGACCCCTCTCCCTCCGGGCCCCGTCCGGCCCCGCCCTCTCTCCCTCCGGGCCCCGTCCTTCCCCCCTCTCTCCTCGGGCCCACCTCCCCCCCCCCCTTCTCCCTCCGGTTCCTCCCCTTGTCCATGGAAGCCGTCCTTCCCCTCTTCCCTCGGACCCGTCCTTCCCCTCTCCCGTACGGACCCCTCTGTCCTACGGACCCCTCTCCCTCGGGCCCCTCTCCGTCCGGGCCCGTCTTCCCCCTCTCTCCTCCGGGGCCCGTCCTCCCCCCCACCACCCTCTTCCCTCGGGTGCCGTCCTCCCCCACCCACTCCTCCCTCCGGGCCCCGTTCCCCTCCCCCCCCCCTCTCTTCCCTCCGGGCCCGTTCCTCCCCCCCCCCTCTCTCCCTCCGGGCCCCGTCCTCCCCCCCGCCCACTCTGTCCTCCGGACACCCGTCCTTCTCTCGTCACTCCAGGACCCCGTCCTTCCTCTCTTCCCTCGGACCCGTCCTTCCGCCTCTCCCCTCTCGGACCCCTATACTCCGGACCCCGTCCTTCCCCTCTCTCCTCCGGACCCCTCTCCTCCGGAACCCGTCCTCCCCTCTCCCCCTCCGGGCCCCGTCCTTCCCCGCTCTCCTCCGGGCCCCCTCTTCCCCTCCGTACCCCGTCCTTCCCCCCTCTCTCCCTCCGGACCCCGTCTTCCCCTCTCTCCCTCCGGACCCCGTCCTCCCCTCTCTCCCTCCTCCCCTCTCTCCCTCCGGACCCCGTCCTTCCCCCCTCTCTCCCTCCGGACCCTCTCCTCCGGGAAACCGTCCTTTCACTCTTCTCCCTCCGGGCACCTCCGCAGTGTTCTCAACTTTTCCCCCGCGCGCGACGCTCGCACAAAACCTGTTCCTGTAAGAATGATCGCGCTGAAATTCCTCTGAAGTCTGCGGCCGATCCCCGACTCTTCTGGTCACATCTGACCCAAATCTGCTCCGGCTTATTAGATACTCTTTCCCCGCTTCATATTGGGAAGTTACTGAGACCCTGCGGTAACTGGTGAGGTGTTCGTACCTTGCAGTATTTCGGGTCAGCTGTTAGGTCTGAATCCCGCCTGTGGATGTCTGCTCTTCTCTGATGTAGGGGTTAATCTGATGCAGCTGCATACATTGCTGTTCTGATTTTGCTTACTTTCAAAACTAGAGCAGTTCTTATCTCCTGCTTGTGTACATAAACTTCCCTAGTTATCGATCACGTCTCTCTGCTCCAGCAGTGGCCAAAATAGTGATGTCGCTCCCTGCTGTGTCTTTTTCTGCAGACAGACGAGGAGCTTGTTTTGTTTTACTGTCAAAACTCCCTGTAGGGGATTTTCTCACTACATGATTAACTTTAACTGTGGGGACAGTATTGAGGGGACTTTTTAAATACTTTGCTATGTTGATTTTTCTTTGATCAGTAGCTAAAGAAGATTTTATCTCCTCTTACACCACACAGGTTGTCGACCATCTCTCTCCCCCACCCCTCCCTGCTCTCTTATCTCTTCAAGCTGCTGTCAGTCACTTACTCCGACCTTATCTGTAACTATGAACATTGAAAGACTCTCATTTAGCTAAGTAAACACTGTTTGCCAGAGTACTACACTTTATAAATCTCTTGCCGTCTAGTTGTCAATGTAAACAGAATGAGTTAGGAAGAGGCAGAGTGAGCCGTATCAATCACTGTATAGACCACACACTGCTGAACAGCATGTGTGACTCTAGAGCGGTCTGTGGCTCTATGAAACTGCATGGCGTGAAAATCCTTTTAAAGCTCTATAGCCTTCTGTCCTGCTGTTTAGACCCCTTCATCACCAATGTCCCTTTGACAGGCTTAGCTATGAATAGCAAAGCTGAAATGTCAGTCACTGCTGTATAGAACCACCCACAGCCTGAACATTAAGTGGGAGCCTGAAGCTGTAGGATACTGCCCAGCCTGAAAGCGCTGTAGAATATGCCCCACAGCTACTGAACAGGAAGTGGGAGCCTGGAAGCTGTTAGAACTGCCCACAGTCTGAACAGGATGTGGGAGCGTGAAGCTATAGAACCACCACGCCTTAAAGGAAACTGAAGTGCCCTGAAAGCTGTAGAACCACCCGCAGACTGAACAGGAAGTGGAAGACTGAAGCTGTTGAACCACCGCTGCCTGAGTCAGGAAGTGGGAGCCTGAAGCTGTAGAACCACCCCCAGCCTGAACAGGAAGTTGGAGCCTGTAGCTGCTGTGAAGAGAAGGCTCTGTGACACCGCATGGGAAGAACACCCCTTTAACTACCACTCCCCCTGTCCTGAGCGCTCACCACCCCTCTGAATCTCGATAGCACCCTGGGCCTCTTCATTATCTCAGGGTCGTCCAGAGATTTAAATCTGCCTAAAGGTAAAGAACAGGAAGCAACAGAGAGAGGACGAGCGGTGACAAAGGTCTAAAATCAAGGCTGCAGGAACGGGCGAGATAAGCAGCAGCATCTCCTCCGCTTATCTCCCCCTCGGCTCTGGATAATGAATGGAGCCGGTCATGTGACGCGGGTGACTCCACCCCCCTGCGCCGCGTCCCTTATACTAGAGGGATGGAAATTCACTTCTTCCCAAGAAGGTGGTTTAGTTGTGTTTTACAGATCGGATGAGAGGAGACGCCCGGATGATGAGGGTTATCCCCGGTGGGAGCGCTCACTCTGAAGTTCGCTTCTTGTGGTTGTTAGTATAATGGTCAATAGAGGTCACCCAGCTTTCCCACAGTCTGCGGGAGTGGGATGGGGCATTGTCTGATTTACCTGTAATGGTCGTCACCCAGCTTTCCTAGAAGCAGACAAACTACTGTTGAGCCCATTTTTGTTCCTTCTTTTCGAGACTCCTGGGGTGCTAGTCCGGACCGCGGATGAGTTCTTTTATAGCACAGTGGTGTATTAGGCAGCCCCTCATCCCTGGCCCAGTCCAGCCGCCGTCTCGCCCCCTCCATGTAGTGACGTGCTGAGCCGCGCTCCCTCCATGCTGAGCCGCGCTCCCTTATCTGCGGATGGCGCTCGCTCGGCGCCGTTCCTTTATGATGGTTGTTAGAGCGCGGATAACGCGTTGGTTTTACAGAGTTCACTGTGACCCTGCCCCGGACGTCATCATCGGGGAGGTTCTGCAGAAGCTGCTCGCCATTCTCAGGATCCCTGCTTGCTGTCAGTGACCGGCGCCACACTTCACATTCACAGGCTGGAGAACCTGACCTTATTCTATGATAAAAATGCGATGTTTTGACTATCAGTTTTATCCGTCTGTGAGCAAAAACAGTTCATAACAGGACAGGTGTGACAGGCCCTTACCTCCCTCAATGTCCGGCCCCTGCTCATGACAGGACGGTTGTGACAGGCCCTTTTTCCTTGCCGTCAATGACGGCCCCTGCACAGGTGTATACAGGCCCTTACCTCCCTCAATGACGGCCCCTGCACAGGTGTATACAGGCCCTTACCTCCCTTAATACCGGCCCCTGCACCGTGCACCGGTGTATACAGGCCCTTACATCCCTTGCAATTGGCGGGCCCCTGCACACGTGCACGGACTGAGTGTTTATACAGGCCTTTACATCCCTCAATTGACGGCCCCTGCACCGTGCCACAGGGTGTATACAGGTCTGCTTACCTCTCAATGAGGGGAATGGCCCTGCCCTGTGCACAAGGTGTATTAGCAGGTCCTTACTCCCTCTGAATTGACGGCCTCCCATGCACGTGCACAGGTGTATACAGGCCCTTACCTCCCTCAATGACGGCCCCTGCACCGTGCACAGGTGTATACAGGTCCTTACCTCCCTCAATGACGGCCCCTGCACCGTGCACAGGTGTGACAGGCCATTTACCATCCCTCAACAATGAGCCCATCTGCACCTACACAGGTTGTATACAGGCCCTACCTCACCTCAATGACGGCCCTGCCCGATGCAAGTGTATACAGCCTTACCTCCCTCAGTGACGGCCCCTGCACAGGTGTATACAGGCCCTTACCTCCCTCAATGACGGCCCCTGCACCGTGCACAGGTGTTACAGGTACTTCCTTACCTCCTCCTTCATGACGGCCCCCCGCCCTTTTGCACGCGATGGCACAGGTGTATACAGGCCCTTACCTCCTCAATGGACTTCGGACCCTGCACCTGTGCACAGGTGTATAGCACGGCCTCTTAATCTCCCTCAATGGACGGCCCTGCACAGGTGTTGTACTGGACATTACTTCCCTCAATGACGGCCCATGCACAGAGTGTAATAACATGCCTTACCTCCCTCAATGACGGCCCCTGCACAGGTGTATACAGGCCCTTACCTCCCTCAATGACAGCCCCTGCACCGTGCACAGGACAGGTGTGTGCAGGCAGCGATCAGCTGCTTTCCTGCTGTGACCTAGGACAGGACGTTGCAGTGATAGGCGGCCATTATGGTATTGCGGTCATGACTGCAGCACGGCTTAGTTCAGAACGTATTTGCCGACGGATTTGACGATCGGTCAATCCGTCTGGCCAATTTTCCGTCCGAAATAAGTCACTAGCCTATTTTCTATTGGATTTACATAGAAAATACGGCTGCGTTCCCCCCCTAGCATTCAAACCCCACGTATTTCCGGACGGATTGCCGCGCGGATTGACAGACGGCAATCCGGGGCCGGGGAAAGTACAATGTGCATGTGGAATTATTTACGGATACGGATTGCACACTTCATGATTGTAGATGGTGAACTCCGTCGGGAAATCAGTTTACAATATACTGTGCCACACTTAGTGATCACTTATTTGACGATGATTTTCAACTGATTTCAGAACGTATTTACTATCGGCAAACCTATGTAAAATACGTTCTGAAATAAGCCGTTGGTGAACGCGGCTTACCCCTCGCTTCCATCTTCTGTCATTTAATAAATCAGGTGGTCATGTACACAATGGTTGGGCACATGGACGCCGAGGAAATAACCTTCCGCCTCTACCTCTTGGGCTCTGCATTTCGTGGAGAGCAGAGCCTTCCAGAGCCTTGTGAGCTCGGTGGCTGATCCCTCCGCAGCGCCGCCTTAGGGCTCCTGTGCATCTAGACCCATCACTGCAGAGTCCCAATCCAGATGGGGACGAGACGTTTTCAGGAGATCGGCCGAGGTCGCGGGGCAGAGGTCGCGGGGCAGAGGTCGCAGGATATCTCCTGTCAAATGACAAATTGCTGCAAAACTACAACTTTCTCACCTCCTCGTCGCCTGAAATCGCTTCACAATTGGAGGAGAGAGAAAGATGGAATATTTAATGGTCATTTACTGAACGTAATTGGGCAAACATTCTTCTGCCAAGTGTCTGCAAATTTACACAGCGTGAAGGAAATTATTTGGAAGGCAATTAACTTTCCAGGCTTTATGCAACTCCGTGTAAGAGCTCGGGCCCAGTGCTCCAGGGAGAGAGACGTGAGATGTCAAGAATTCACCGGGAGGATGATGAGGGATGGACGGGCTGGCCGTGAGCCGGGGAAAGCCGAGGACTGCCCTCTGATAGGAAAGGATGGAGAGGGCAGGTGGGCGGCCGTTGGAGCCGGGGAAAAAAACGAGGACTGCCCCGATAGGAAGGATGGAGAGCGCAGGAGGCGGGCCGCGAGCGGGGAAACCGAGGACAGGCCCCGAGTAGGAAGGATGGAGAGGGCAGGAGGATGGCTGCGAGCCTGTGAATTCGAGGACTGCCCTGATAGGTAGGATGGAGAGGGCAGGAGGGCGGCGCGAGCCGGGGAAACCGAGGACTGCCCCGATAGGAAGGATGGAGAGGGCAGGAGGATGGGCCGCGAGCCGGGGAAAACCGAGGACTGCCCTGATAGGAGGATGGAGAGGGCTGGAGGATGGCCGCGAGCCGGGGAAACCGAGGACTGCCTGAGAGGAAGGATGGAGAGGGCAGGAGGATGGCTGCGAGCCGGGGAAACCGAGGACTGCCATGATAGGAAGGATGGAGAGGGCAGGAGGGCGGCCGGGAGCCGGGGAAACCGAGGACTGCCCCGATAGGAAGGATGGAGAGGGCAGGAGGATGGCCGCGAGCCGGGGAAACCGAGGACTGCCCTGATAGGAAGGATGGAGAGGGCAGGAGGATGGCTGCGAGCCGGGGAAACAGAGGACTGTCCTGATAGGAAGGATGGAGAGGGCAGGAGGATGGCCGCGAGCCGGGGAAACCGAGGACTGCCCTGAGAGGAAGGATGGAGAGGGCAGGAGGGCGGCCGCGAGCCGGGGAAACCGAGGACTGCCCTGATAGGAAGGATGGAGAGGGCAGGAGGATGGCTGCGAGCCGGGGAAACCGAGGACTGTCCTGATAGGAAGGATGGAGAGGGCAGGAGGGCGGCCACGAGCCGGGGAAACCGAGGACTGCCCTGATAGGAAGGATGGAGAGGGCAGGAGGGCGGCCGCGAGCCGGGGAAACCGAGGACTGCCCTGATAGGAAGGATGGAGAGGGCAGGAGGATGGCTGCGAGCCGGGGAAACCGAGGACTGCCCTGATAGGAAGGTGCCCGGCGGGGGGGACGACCTCTGACCTCCACCTAGAACCAAGTGACCTGCGGTATACCGCACCTTCAGCCACATACTGTCCTGAGAGGAAGGTGCCGGATGGGGGCGACCTCTGACCTCCAAATCTTGCAGTTATGGGATTGGGGGTTGAGGTTTTGCTTTCATGGCGGGAGGGGTGGTTTTTATGACGCGAGTGCAGCGTTGTGATTGGTGACTCTCGGCCGGAGCACCCGGGTCTCACCTCTCCCCTGTTTTCTCCCCTTAGGGTGATCCGGGCCTTTGTGCGCACCATGAAGTACGTGTTTGGCCTGCGGTTTGAGGTGAAGGGGGTTTTTGGAGAACTTTCAGACCCGATGGACCCTGCGTCGTCATCTCCAATCATCAGAAGCATCCTGGACATGATTGGGTAAGATGGCGGAGGCCTGCACGGGGGGACAAGACTCAGGGGGTTTCGCTGGCTGCAGGGAACATGGACATTTATAGTACACTGCTTGTGCCAAGACAGCAGCACAACTCCCGGGGTCTGAAATGCACCAGAAGGTCCCCAAGTCGTCACCCAAAAACTGTGGAGACGGAGTGCTCAGCGTGTTTTCTCATTGGCTGTTGATGGCCGTGAGGCTCAGTGAGTAAATCAGAATCGTGCGGCCATTCAGGGTCTTGTCAGCAAAAACTGCAGCCGGGGATAGAAATTCCCCGGAAATGAAAAATTAGTCCTAGTCCTCCCATCTGTCTTATCAATCGGGAGTTATTATTTGGAATCTGTTATAAATCAGCACTATGTCCTAAGAGGTTTTATCCTAAAGTCATGGTGCAAAGTTCAGTCCCTGTTACTGGGTTATTGGGTAAACTTCTTACCTCCAGGATATGGCATGGGAAATAGCCGGCCTCCCGAGAATGGAGAGGTAACCGCATGCGCCACGTCCTCCAGTCTGTATAATGGCAGTTCTGAGTATAGCTGAGCGCGGGTGCGATCAGAACTCCCAGTGAAATGAATGGAGGAAGCTGCGCATGCGCCACACTCTCCAGTCTGTATAATGGCAGTTCTGAGTATAGCTGAGCGAGGGTGCACTCAGAACTTGCACTGAAATGAATGGAAGATGCTGCGCATGCGCAGTTATCTCTCTCTTGTGCCCAGAGCATATTCTCAAAAAAGCTGCGGTTCCTAGAGGTGGGACCTGCACCTCTCAGACGTTTCTGGTATATGGAGTGGCCAACTGTGAGTTAAAGGGAAGTATTATCTTCTATATGAGATCCTCATGACTGGTGATTTTTTGGGGGGTTCATCATAGGTCTGTTTTGCACTTCTCGGTGCGTTCTAGTGGCTGCCTTGCGCCATTCCCTGGTTTATAGAACTTGTAGTACCGCTTCTCACCACTGGCAACAGCTCTCACTTTCCATAGACATCCATGCAACAGCGCCCCCATCTCTAACCTATTGAAGTGCAATAACTTTTTATAATAAAGAAACGCACAATATGTTTCACAAGCGACGGACGAGAACATCCCATCTGTCCGTATCGTGCACCCGACCAGCGCAATGTGTCTGACAGTGCGGGGCTCGCCGCCATCTCCAGGCGTGACGCGTCCCCTCCTCTCTGCACCTGGAGTCGCTCTGGCCTCCATGTTCCTTATTCCCCGGTCTAATAATAGTGTGACTTCACCTCTCGTGTTTAGTACATACCCCCCATTCCCTCCCGTCCCCCCGCCCCCCCGCTGCGGACGACCGTCAAGATATTAATGGTCTCGCAGGGCGCGGCCGCCGTCTGGTCCCCCGGCTTCTCTGCTTTGTAGTTTTTTCGGGCTTTTGAAGGGTATTTTATTTTTATAAGAAGGAAAATAAATTGAATAAAACCCCTCAGCCCGGCGCCGTCCCCTCAACCACCCCACACAGGGATAACAGCGAGTATGTACGTCGCTACAGTATATGGGAGCCTCTCTACAGCAGCATTTGTTGTAGTGCCAACCCCGTAATCCAGAACTCCTAGTAATCCGGCATAAACTGTCCCATCAGAGGATTGATCGGGAGCGGCAGGTTAGTGCTGGGGGCAGAACAGCGGGTACAGGCGGTGCCACCTTCATCAGCAGCAGACGTTACTGGACTTTTGCCGTAGTTTTCGGATTTTTAGGTCTAGAGGGATCTGGACTACGGGAACACATTTACGTCCGTTCTCTGATGATCGGTCATTGGGCCACGTCTCGGTGTTTGGCGCATTCTATGCGGGGACGCGACGCGCTCACGGGGATCTCACCGCTGCGAGCGGCCGCAATTAATCACAATGTTCCTGTGGCGGCGAATTTCTGGAGAGATCGGTCGCACGTTCTGATCAAAGCGACCGGTTCGTTAGATCGCAAATGGCTCCAGCAGAACTCATTAAAGATCCATTAAATATGGATAATAACGCTGCGGCTTTCATCATCCGAGCAGTAACCCCCGCACCGCCGGAGGCGTGGAGCGCACCCGCCATCACTGAGACAGAGCGCCAAGCTGAAAGGAGACGCTCATGTACTCATGCTGCTGTGACTGTGTCAGTGACCATTGCAGTATATTAGGGACAACCAGGTGGTTATATAGTGCAAGGAGCATCGTCCCAGCAGCACAGAGTATTTCTGCAGTGGAGTGTGCTCGCCATCACTGAGGTACTGTGCCAAGCTGAAGGGAGAGCTCATGTACTCTGTGCTGCTGTGACTGTGTCAGTGACCATTGCAGTATATTAGGGACAATCAGGTGGTTATATTGTGCAAGGAGCATCGTCCCAGCAGCACAGAGTATTTCTGTAGCGGAGCTTGCCTGGATGTTTAAATTCATAAAAATCTCCAAGACTTTTCCTTTCTCTCAGTGAATGGAAACATTGCTTTACATTCGGAAACATAAATCCTGCTCAGACCCCGTTTATCTTCCGTGTGTCCAGTTTAGTGAACTACAGGCTGATCCATTTCTCCTGCACTGATGCATTGTATCGAACCCTCAGCGCTGGAGAGAGATTTGCGCTACTGAGGTTACCTGTACATTGTAACAAAACCTCTGCTGTGAGACACATTAGATCCCTGCAAGGTTTCAGCTCTTGAATTAAAATTTCCTGATTTTTGAAAGCGAGCAGAGATCTTGGCACTGGTGAGGAACGTGCAGAACAGGTCAGCTTTCAGGTTCTTTGATGTGGGAGTGGACGGGCCCTTTAAGAGACCCGGTGTCGGCAGCTGCGCAGCTTTTCATTTGCTTTCAGTTCTTGTCTTTTATCTTCTGTAAATTGATGCTGCTTGTGATGAGGACGGGGATGGAGCGGGAAACCAGAGGCTACAGCATTGGGGTTAGAGGGCAGCTCCATCCACCTGTGATAGTGACGGCTGCTGCTTTCTGATACGGTGGAGAGGTTGTCAGAGCCCCGCCCCTTCTGCTGGCCGTCAGAGCTCCTCCCCTTTTGCTGGCCGCCCGGTGATCCGCGGGTCCTCGGTTGTGTCTCTGACTCTCTCTCTTTGCCTCGTACAGGTCTGATGGAAATCCTGCCGGACCGCTGCGTGCAGATCGCCAAGCGGGAGCTGATCTTTGCCGGCTCGGTGGGCCTGGTCACCTACCTCGGGGGGGTCATTTATATCAACCGGAAGCGGACACGAGACGCCAAGTCCATCATGGCCGCGGTAGCGCGCGCTATGACAGAGGACAACGTAAGCTTTGGCCCCTGTTCTGTAACACTGACCTCAATGCTCATTACACGACGCACTGACACCCGCTGACCCCTCTGCTTTCCCTGCAGCTGAAGGTCTGGGTGTATCCGGAGGGGACCCGAAATAACAGCGGCGACTTACTGCCCTTCAAGAAAGGAGCCTTTCATCTCGCACTTCAGGCAAAGGTAATAACCTGGCGAAGGTGAGACGGCTTCTGATGGGGCGAGCGTTTGGGGGGATCTGTGACTGGGGCGAGCGTGGGACGGATGTGTGACCGGGGCGAGCGTCGGACGGCTCTGTGACTGGGGCGAGCGTGGGACGGATCTGTGACTGGGGCGAGCGTGGGACGGCTCTGGGACTGGGGCGAGCGTGGGACGGATCTGTGACTGGGGCGAGCGTGGGACGGCTCTGGGGGCTGGGGCCGAGCGTGGGAGGCTCTGTGAAATGGGGCGGGGCGTCGGACGGCCCGGGACTGGGGCGGGCGTCGGACGGCCTTGGGGCTGGGGCGAGCGGGGGGACGGCCTGGGACTGGGGCGGGCCCTCGGACGGCTCTGGGAACTGGGGCGAGCGTGGAACGGATCTGTGACTGGGGCGAGCGCGTGGGACGGCTCTGGGACTGGGGCGAGCGTGGGACGGCTCTGTGACTGGGGCGGGCGTCGGACGGCTCTGGGACTGGGGCGGGCGTCGGACGGCTCTGGGACAGGGGCGAGCGTGGGACGGCTCTGGGACTGGGGCGAAACGTGGGACGGCTCTGGGACTGGGGCGAGCGGTTGGGACGGCTCTGGGACTGGGGCGAGCGTGGGACGGATCTGTGACCGGGGCGAGCGGGGGGGACGGCTCTGGGACTGGGGCGGGGCGTGGGGACGGGTGTGCGACGGGGGGAGCGTCGGGCGGACGGATGTGCGACCGGGGCGAGCGTCGGGCGGACGGATGTGGGACCGGGGGGAGCCCTCGGGCGGACGGATGTGCGACCGGGGCGAGCGTCGGGCGGACGGATGTGCGACCGGGGCGAGCGTCGGGCGGACGGATGTGCGACCGGGGCGAGCGTCGGGCGGACGGATGTGCGACCGGGGCGAGCGTCGGGCGGACGGATGTTGGGAATGGCCCGTGGCGAGGTGGGCGGAAAGGATTGGGACCGGGGCGAGCGTCGGGCGGACGGATGTTGCGACCGGGACGAGCGTTTGGGCGGACGGATGTGCGACCGGGAGCGAGCGTCGGGCGGACGGATGTGCGACCGGGGGCGAGCGTCGGGGGACGGATGTGGGGACCGGGGCGAGCGTCGGGCGGCGGTGTGGGACCGGGGCGAGCGTCGGGCGGACGGATGTGGGACCGGGGCGAGCGTCGGGCGGACGGATGTGGGACCGGGGCGAGCGTCGGGCGGACGGATGTGGGAACGGGGCGAAACGTTCGGGCCGGCAGGTTGCGACCGGGGGGAGCGTGGCCCGGGACGGATGTTGGGGGCCGGGGCGAGCCGTCGGGCGGACGGATGTGGCGACCGGGGCCGAGCGTCGGGCCGGACGGATGTGCGACCCGGGGCGAGCGTGGGCGGACGGATGTGCGACCGGGCGAGCGTCGGGCGGACGGATGTGGGACCGGGCGAAGGCGTGGGCGGGACGGAAAGTGGGACCGGGGCGAGCGTCGGGCGGACGGATGTGGGACCGGGGCGAGCGTCGGGCGGACGGCTCTGGTACCGGGGCGAGCGTCGGGCGGACGGCTCTGGGACCGGGGCGAGCGTCGGGCGGACGGATCTGGGACCGGGGCGAGCGTCGGGCGGACGGCTGTGGGACCGGGGCGAGCGTCGGGGACGGCATGGGACCCGGGGGGAGCGTCGGGCGGACGGCTCTGGGACCGGGGCGAGCGTGGGACGGCTCTGGGACCGGGGCGAGCACCGGCCGGACGGATCTGTGACTGGGGCGAGCCATTGGGGGAGACGGTAAAAGTTGCGGACAGCGCCCCCACACTGCTCAGGGGGAGTGGGGCAGGTTTGATCTGCGGGTCAATTTAATCTGTTTCTAGAAGAGCTGGGTGAAATCCAATATGGCTGCCATAAGCAAATGAAACCAACTTGCTCTTCCGTCAGATGTAGCAGCCGCCATATTGGTTGTCACTCAGCTTTCCCAGGAGCAGATAAAGCTAATAAACCCTTCATACTGAATCCAGTCTCCATCCTTAATGTGGAAAGAACCAGAAGCTTCTGGCCCAAAACGGTTTCTTGTAACTTTCATAGTCAATGATGTAATTTAGTAGAATTTGACCTGGATGAGCCTCGGTCTGTGGACCCCCGGGGGCGTCGCCGTTACCCACCAAGGGGCTCAGGTAAAACGACACAAACTTCTATCAATGACTTTGAAAGTTGTAAGAAACCTTTGAGCCGTGTGATTCCCTCTGACTGTATCACACCTGCTGGGATTAGATACAGAGCTTGGATGCAGCGGCTCCCTTCCCTGACACACTGTAACGCGGTCTCCACAGTCTGAGGTCTCCATTGTCTCCTCTAGGTCCCCATCATCCCGGTGGTGTACTCCTCCTTCACCAGCTTCTATGACAGGAAGCGGAGTTTATTCACAGGCGGTGAGTAGCGATGCTGAGGCTGAGCCCTTAAGCCTGTTTTGTGGGTGGCATCTGCTTTCTGCGGGGAGGGGGATAATCTGCGTCTGATCGCAGCGAGAGGTCGCGAGGATCTGCAGAGATTTGTCTCGCACTCAGGGAAAGTAAACTGGAACAGAGCTGGGATGAGGCATTGACTGTAGTGGAAGCCATGGCGGCCGAGCGGAGGGTGATGGCTGCCCCCTGCTGGACCCGTCTGTAGTGTTTGAGGTGTCCCATAGGCAGAGAGCTCAATGCCTGGAAGGGGCAGAAAGAGCCGATACCAGCAGAGGACACGATGGGTGCACGACCTCCGGACTCGTGTCCTATAGCGTGAGGTGCAGAGGTCAGACCTCCAGCCACAAAGCATAGGGTGACCCAAGGGTGAATGTGCGGCCCCTTCCTTAGAAGCCCTGGAGCTGGTGGCTGTGGCCTGCACCTCGCTCTGGGCCTCACCCACCTGCCCCCATTATGTTGCCCAAGGTCTGGAGGGTCCGGTCCCATCTTGGTTCTGCATTGGATTCGGCTTTAACTCTTTACTCACTGCCTTCAATTTCAGGAACAATCAAGGTAGAAATCCTTCCAAAAATCGACACTTCAGGAGTGAGCGAGGAGGGCGTCGCCGACCTGAGCGAGCGCTGCTTTCAAGAGATGAGGGAAGTCTTCTTCAGGCTCTCGGGTAAACCCAGCAGCCCCATCAAAGCAAGCGCTTCAAGCCAATAGGGCCCCTGATAGCAGCCTGGGCCCCGGCACCTGAAACTGAGCACCCGGGTCTACCTGTAATGGGCCCCGGCACCCAGAGACTGAAGATCTGACTCGACCTGTACGGGCCCCGGCACCCAGAGACTGAAGATCTGACTCGACCTGTACGGGGCCCGCCACCTGAGAATGAGGATCCAGGCCTACCTGTAATGGGCCCCGCCACCTGAGAATGAGGATCCGGGTGTACCTGTGATGGGCCCCCCACCCTGGGTTTTATGCACCACCTTCCCACTACTACTGCTCTCAACATGCAAGGCACAAATCTGTCCACGCTGCTTCATTTATACTGGAGAAACTTTGTCACAGCCTGAGATGTGAGACATGACGGCGGTGACCTCTTCACGGCGCTTCCTGCAGGTAGAATGTGCGCTGGGACTTGTTGTTCGTCTCTATCTGTGTTGTCTTATTCTGAAGTGTTTTAGGGACTGGACCAACTGCCCGAGCAGCCGAGAGTAACATGTATCAGAGTGTGAGATTTGGGGATGAGGCCAGACCCCAGTGAGATCTGACGCCGCCCACACTCACTGCTGTGAGGAAACCTGAGGTGTTTCCCCAAATAATGTGTCCCTTATATGTAGGCGCGGAGGGGTCTCTGAGTAGAAGGGGCACAACCTTACTGAATAGTTTCCACTGGAGTCCCCACAGCTGGGAGGAAACACCAAACCCAGGTCAGGGTCCAGTCCAACCTGCAGGGGCCCCGTGGCTCGATGTCGTGACCCCTGTTCACACTGCTGCAGGTATTTTCTCGCATGACGGCCGAATATCTTCATCAGTTGTTCATGACTGGACCATTCGTTACCTGTTGCCACGTGTGGGCAGCTTTGCTGGAGTGGAGCAGGTGCCCTCCGGGTGCTGGGGGCCGCGCCAAATTAATCAGAGAAGCCGGGGCCCCATGACTCATAGTCCTCAGAGTAATAGCTTTAATTACAGGAGGACACTGAGCGCTTTGTATTCGTGATTCTGCCATTTGCACTGTAATTTCTTCTATACGTTGTATTTCTAGACGCTGATGCCAAAGTTTTGTTAGAACATTCCCACCTTACATGACGGACGTCAGGCGACCCCAGTCTTGCACTAAAGGGGCCTTGTTTTCAGTGTTGTTATATTTAGGTGTTGTTCACATGGAGTCGATTCTGTAACCAAGACTCTGTTCCATCGTGCGGCCGTTTCTGCAGCCGGAGCGTGAACCTCGACAATGGGTTAAGATTTTACTAAGTTTCCTCCACAGACATTGATAGGATAGGTCATCATTGTCTGGGCCCAGACCTCTTTCCTAAACGAGCCCTGGAACCCCTCCATTCTGAACATGGTCGGGATTCTCCCATAGAGATGAACAGGAGTTCTGAGTTCAGCCAAACAGCACCACTCAGCTAAACTCAAAACTACCATTCATGTCTATGGGAGAATCCCGACCACCTCTCAGAATGGAGAAGTGCAGATGCTCCCAGTGGTGAAGGCACCGACCAGACAATGATGGCCTATCCTGGCGCTAGCACTGTCTGTAGTGAGACAACCCCTCTACAGAGGTTACGTGTTCTGCAGCCCCAGAGATCGGCCGCTGTCTATACAGACATGAGGGGCCCCTCCGATAACCTTGGTTCTGCTGTTTATAACCACAATTTGCACATCAGGCCCTGGACTCTTGCTGCCAATACAAGGAGTCATCGTGTGAACGCTGATTGTTCAGGATTATGTGGAATCGGTAACTTGTTGGTTGTTGTAATAAATGTTAATAAAACCAGCCACAGCCGTCGTGCAGCGTTGTCCGGCTCTGAACTGTGCTCTGGGCCTTTATTCTCCGATCTCTGAACTTACTGTACATGTTAAAGTGTAAGGTTATGTTCACACGGCGTAACTGCAGCGCAATAGGCTGGGTGATTTGGGAGTCGCACTGATCAGCGTGTACCCCCGAGGCGCAGGCGGTAGCCCACCGGCCCCATGGACATGCATTACTCGTGGTGCGTAATCGCCGCAAATAATTGACATGTCCCTTATCTCCCCGTGCGTACAATACAATCGTAATTTATAGTTCTCTATGAGAGTCATGGATTACCGTAATTATGGGGCGCATTTCCCTGCGTACTAAGCGCAGTGCGCCGCGAACTATGCCCCAAAATAAGCCGTGTGAACATGGCCTAACTCCGCAGCGCTCTGAGGCACCTGTCGTAGAAGACGTGGAGCGGTACTGTCTGATCTGTTCATTGGGACACCGCCCGGTACAGGGGCATCAAAGGGGCCTCAGCACTGAAGTCAGATGGGCTTTATTTATGCAGAAAAACATTCAGATTCATTTGTTTCACATTTTGTTTCTACAAAATCGAGTCCAGTACCGTGAAAAATAGTGATTACAAAACCGAAAATCGACTTGTGAGCGACGCTGTCCCCTTCATCTGCTGCGTCCCCTCGGGCCGCCGTCCCCTTCATCTGCTGCGTCCCCTCGGGCCGCCGTCACCTTCATCTGCTGCCTCCCCTCCGGCCGCCGTCCCCTTCATCTGCTGCGTCCCCTCCGGCCGGCGTCGCCTTCATCTGCTGCCTCCCCTCCGGCCGCCGTCGCCTTCATCTGCTGCCTCCCCTCCGGCCGCCGTCCCCTTCATCTGCTGCGTCCCCTCCGGCCGGCGTCGCCTTCATCTGCTGCCTCCCCTCCGGCCGCCGTCCCCTTCATCTGCTGCGTCCCCTCGGGCCGCCGTCCCCTTCATCTGCTGCCTCCCCTCCGGCCGCCGTCCCCTTCATCTGCTGCCTCCCCTCCGGCCGCCGTCCCCTTCATCTGCTGCCTCCCCTCCGGCCGCCGTCCCCTTCATCTGCTGCCTCCCCTCCGGCCGCCGTCCCTTCATCTGCTGCCTCCCCTCCGGCCGCCGTCCCCTTCATCTGCTGCCTCCCCTCCGGCCGCCGTCCCCTTCATCAGCTGCCACCCCACCGGCCGCCCCCCTTCATCTGCTGCCTCCCCTCCGGCTGCGTCCCCTCCGGCCGCCGTCCACATCAACTGCTGCCTACCCTCCGGCCGCCGTCCACTACATCTGCGGCCTCCCCTCCGGCCGCCGTCCCCTTCATCTGCTGCCTCCCCCCGGCCGCCGTCCCCTTCATCTGCTGCCTCCCCTCCGGCCGCCGTCCCCATCATCTGCTGCCTCCCCTCCGGCCGCCGTCCCCTTCATCTGCTGCCTCCCCTCCGGCCGCCGTCCCCTTCATCTGCTGCCTCCCCGCCGGCCGCCGTCCCCTTCATCTGCTGCGTCCCCGCCGGCCGCCGTCCCCTTCATCTGCTGCCTCCCCTCCGGCTGCGTCCCCTCCGGCCGCCGTCGCCTTCATCTGCTGCGTCCCCTCCGGCCGCCGTCCCCTTCATCTGCTGCGTCGCCTCCGGCCGCCGTCCCCTTCATCTGCTGCCTCCCCTCCGGCCGCCGTCCCCTTCATCTGCTGCGTCCCCTTCATCTGCTGCCTCCCCTCCGGCCGCCGTCCCCTTCATCTGCTGCGTCCCCTCCGGCCGCCGTCCCCTTCATCTGCTGCGTCCCCTCCGGCCGCCGTCCCCTTCATCTGCTGCCTCCCCTCCGGCCGCCGTCGCCTTCATCTGCTGCCTCCCCTCCGGCCGCCGTCCCCTTCAGCTGCTGCCTCCCCTCCGGCCGCCGTCCCCTTCATCTGCTGCGTCCCCTCCGGCCGCCGTCGCCTTCATCTCTGCGTCCCCTCCGCTCGCCGTCCCCTTCATCTGCTGCGTCCCCTCCGGCCGCCGTCCCCTTCATCTGCTGCGTCCCCTCCGGCCGCCGTCGCCTTTCATCTGCTGCCTCCCCTCCGGCCGCCGTCCCCTTCATCTGCTGCGTCCCCTCCGGCCGCGTCGCCTTCATCTGCTGCGTCCCCACGGCCGCCGTCGCCTTTCATCTGCTGCCTCCCCTCCGGCCGCCGTCCCCTTCATCTGCTGCGTCCCCTCCGGCCGCCGTCGCCTTTCATCTGCTGCGTCCCCTCCGGCCGCCGTCGCCTTTCATCTGCTGCGTCCCCTCCGGCCGCCGTCGCCTTTCATCTGCTGCCTCCCCTCCGGCCGCCGTCCCCTTCATCTGCTGCCTCCCCTCCGGCCGCCGTCCCCTTCATCTGCTGCCTCCCCTCCGGCCGCCGGGGCAGTGACAGGAGCAGCGTCGCTATCATCCTTGCTGTATATAACGTGTCGCCACCTGCGACCAGCACACGGACGCCGTTATATTCCGCGTGAGCCGGCCACGTCTCTTGTGCGCAGTAAATATCCGCTCTAATCTTCTTACTACTGAGGTCAGTGAGGTTGGTGCCGTCCACATCATTGGGGACACAGGGGCCGTCAAGGCTCATTCCTGCAGGAGCCTGAAACATAAAATGTCAGGGATTGTGAATTGGTGCATAAAACAATCTAAGACTGAGAAGGGCCCCTGTTCTGTGGTTCTGACTTCAGGGGCCCTATAACGGGTGTGCAGCATTCACTGTTGTCCAACCTTTCATCATCTATTGTCCTGCAGGGAGCGCCCCCGAGAGGTGTATAATGGAGTAGTGGCCTCACATTGTATACAGAGAATCAGTGCAGAGTTGTGGCCCCTGTAGACGGGTAGGGCCCGGGGTATAAGCTGCAGGGAGCGCCCCCGACAGGTGTATGTGGTTGTGAATGATTTGGAGCAGTGTCCTCACTGGAACAAAAGTGGAAAAAAAGGCTAGAGTAAAAAAAGGGCAAAGGGGGCGGCTTTTCTATAAAAAATTTTAACAATTTTGTTTTACAGAAAAAAAAAAAAAGAATGGGGCGCAAAATAGTGAACTGTAAATTACTAAGAAGAATAAAGAAAAGGGGGATTCTCACCCGATGTTCAATTATTATAGAGGCACAACACCATAAGCTTTCACAGGGCTTTTATATTCCGTAGCCCTTAAAAACGGCGCCGGGGTCTCGAGCTCCGCTCCGTGATCCGGTGGGGAAACCCCAAAGGAAAAAAAAAAAATGGACCCGGCCCACTGTGGGTGAAGAAAACGCCCGACTAAAGGCTTTTAAAAATTTTTTTATTCTAAAAAGCAAGGGAAATTTAACCGATGCAAAAATTAAAAAAAAAATTTAAAAACTTGACGTTTTTCGCGCACCCCCCCGTTCAAAATATCAAATATTAACCTGAGAACCAAGGCCCCCCAAAAGGAACAGGAAAAAAAAAAACAAACAAAACAATGGAAAAAAAAAAACCCCAAAGGGGGGGGGAACCCCCCCCAAGTGGGGGGTTTTTTTTAAAAAAAAACAAACCTCGCAAAAAAGTTTAGGAAAAAACAACCCCAAAACCCCCCCCAAACCCCAAAAAAAAAATTGTACGTCTAAAGGAATTTTTAAAAGTGGCAATGAGCGGGCCCTTTCACCCCTCCGATTGGGGGCGATCGGAGGGTTCATTTCCTACCAGATTTTTGGGGTTTTGGATAAAGGCAGATTTTGATTTCCGATTTTTTACGACTCCTAATCCAAGGGCCTTAATGTTCACTGAACCGAATATAAAAAAAGGGGCCGGGCCGGAGGAGAGACGCGGCGGCGGCCAGGAGAGCGGAAAGTGTGAGCTGTAGAGAAGCAAACGGTGCGGCCGGCGCTGCGCATTGTCACGATCCCTGCGCCAGGACAGATGGACGATGACAGAAGCTGCTCCTGAGCCCTGGACGGAGGATGGGCTAATAGTCATCACTAATGAAGGTAATTAAGTCCTAACAATTCAGAGGCCAGGAAACTGCAGCTAACATGGGAGCAGCTACTACCCCTGAGCCGAGAGGATGAGGGGGCAGGGTGACCCCATAAACGGTACCAGGGCGAGGCACAATAGATGCTGCATAAGGCCGGACACTGCTGTAGCCACGGGGGTGGGGGTGGAGGGGTCACGTTCTGAACAGCAAAGCTTCAGCACCGAAAACCCTTTGGCTACAAGGTGTGAACCATTAGGATATGTTCACAAGATGTTTTGGATCCATTTTTTTTACCAGAAGAGAAACTGCATCCAACAAACGTATCCAAAAACACAGCGGCAGATGCTTTTTTGGATGCATTTTCGGATCCGTTTTTCAATATATATACACAGTATGCACGGGATAAAATGCAGGCAAAGAACACAAGACTATTCACAAATGATAGCATCCACAGAGGGTGTAACTTGAAAAGGTTGAATCTTTAGTGTAATACACAAAATCGGCCCCTAGAGGTCTCATAGAAGAATGGTTTGAACTTTAGTAACCTATATGGAAAGTGGTTAGGTAGTAGTGTAACAGGAAGCCCAATAGGGGGAGCCAACAGCATTTTACATGTGTTTAATCTTATAAATCACTTATATATATATATATATATATATATATATATATATATATATATATATATAATATATATATATATCAATAATAGAAAAAGGTTTTTAGTATAGAATGGGCGTTTATAGAAGTTTTCAATACTATATTAATGTTTTAGATAAATAGTTTATAATGGAATGTAGTTTGGTTTTAGTGTATTACACTTCAAATTTTAATCCAACGCATTTTTCGGATGCACTTTTCATATGAAAAGCGTACCCAAAAGTATGTTGCGCACTCCATTGTTTCCTAGGGGGATTTCACTTGCGTAAAACGCAAGTAGAATTGACGTGTCAATTCTTAAAACGTATCCGAAAAGCGCATCGAGAAGATGCAAGTAAACAGGCATCGGCAATCACTTGTCTGAGCGGAGATGCGTGTTTTATATTGAAACCAATGTAAATCAAACTGTACATTGTTAGATACGTTTTTTGGATCCGCTTTGGGTCCGAAAAACAGATGTGTAAAAACGTTGTGTTAACATACCCTTAATGAGCAGCCCCCTTCACCCACAGATACAATCGTCTGAGAACGATGCATCTGCCTGCAAACCTCATAAGGACTCGGGGCGCTGGAGCCCACAGGAGGTGCAGGAGCGGCTGGGGAGACAGCTTCCTATCATCACTTTTCAGACTACGTTGGGCAGAGGAGTTTGCCAGGTGCCCACAGTCCCCCACCTGTAGGTGCCCATCTGATGTTTCTGGGGGGCGGCCTGTCACCATCTCCAACCCTCTGTGCGTCCAGGTCACAGGACTCTGCTACTTACACGTCTCCAGTCGTTCTTCCAGGAATGAGATCTGCTCGCTGAGTGAGTCTATCCTGTCGAGCTGCTGGAAGGAATGTGTCAGGAACGTGACGGGGCCCAGGCCGTCCCCGGGGGACGCGGTCCCCAGACTGTGAAATGGAGCCAGAACCAACTGCAGCTTCTATAGGGAGAGAAGACCGGGCATGAGTGACCTCCTGGGAGGAAGAGCCGCCCCTCCCCTCCATCATTTATCCTGTTCTGGACCAGGAGAAGGTATTTGTAGGATCCTCCCTCTGTTCTAGACCAGAGCGCCCATCCTCACCTGCTCTAGAACCTCAATCTTCTGCCGCAGTTCTTGCATTTCTTGTCTCATGGATTCTGTTTCTCCTAAAAGACAAGTAATTGGCGATTAACATTCTACCGTCCCTCAGAGTTTCGACAGCGGTCGTCACCCAACTATCCCAGACTCCTGCAGGGTGTATGGGCCCAGTCAGGAGCCGCTTCATTTCACCTCTCAGATTCAGGACCCTGGAACTGTTGGGTGACGATCGACAGCGATGCTGATACATTTCACAGACGTCATCATCCACGATCACATTACATTCAATTCAACCAAATCCTTATCCGGGAAAGCAGAGTGACCGCCAACACGGTCACCATCCCCAGCTCCCCAGGGGCGGCAGTCGCTCTAGTTACGCGCTGCTTCTCTGCTCCTTTACCTTTCTGCATTCTAGGAAAGCAGGACGGCAACTCTTGTGAGTGGAGTAGAGCAGCTGTAATGGCTAAGACTCTGCTTTCCCAGGTGGAGATGTAGAAATATACAGCTGAATAGAACGAAGAACTTGACAGGAATTGCATTTACTTAGCTAATACTATTCCTGCGCTTTGCACAGCAGAGCTGCCGTTTCTGTGTATAAGGGACAGGTCTGTTCACATTGATAAAATCAGAGACTCGCGCTGCAGATTCATCCTGTAATTCGTCCAGGTCGATGGTTGCGTCAGCAGCCGCGCATTATTACTCACGGTACGAGTTTGATGTGTCACAGCGCGTACCAAAAGTAATAATGTGCCGCCACCAACCTCACACGTCTCCGTCACATTGTGCTGCGGCTGCAGTATAACTCCCATCATCTCCTCAGGTGACCCAGAAAACTCTTCACTCCAGATCTGAGATGTCAGAAGCATCAAGGCTGCAGCAAAAACAGATGCGGAGAATCCGCACGGACCGAAGAGGATGCGACCGAGGAAGCCGAGGAGCTCGCAGCTTCCCCCATGATCCGCGCAGCGTCGTGGACGGGATTTAAGGCCACGTTTTCCGGTCACATCTTTCATCACAGACTCGAAGGCGACGGAAGCAATTGGCGCAGCACAAAGCTTCATCCACAACATGGGGCAACACTGACCTGTGCCGTTCCCTGAGGAGCGCACGGGGGTCGCAGGAGCACTTGTGCCTGTTTGCACTTGACGACACGTCTTCCCATCCGCAGAAAGCTGGGATCCCTCGTAGCAGCCGCAGCGGAAGCTTCCAGAGGTGTTGATGCAGCGCTGAGCGCAGTGATGCCGCCCGGAGCCGCACTCGTCCACGTCTGGAGAAGACACGAGAGGTCACTGGATGATTCTGCGGATCTCAGAGGGGAGAACGATTTACACTTCTAAGAACCATCAAGTACTGAGCGAGGCCCCAAATCCGGCAAAGAGGCTCCTGTAGATGTAACTCTCACATAACGTGCAGCCCTTTGAGGGCGACCAGAACACTGATGTGGCCTCGGTGCAGATGCACGGCTGCCGCTCACACTCTGCTGTATGCAGACATGGGGCTCACTGTCCCTGGGGCCCCCATGGGTGCTCACGCGTCCTACCTGTCTGGCAGTGATTTCCGCTCCAGCCCTCGCTGCACTGACACCTGTTGTAGCCGACACATGTTCCTCCATTCTGGCACGGAAGCCGACAGGAGACTAAGGAAGAAGGATATAGAAAGTGAGCGCCCCTGCACTGCAGAGCGCAGCCTCCCTGGCGCCCCCGCACTGCAGAGCGCAGCCTCCCTGGCGCCCCCGTACTGCAGAGCGCAGCCTCCCTGGTGCCCCCGTACTGCAGAGCGCAGCCTCCCTGGTGCCCCCGTACTGCAGAGCGCAGCCTCCCTGGTGCTCAGCACGCAATGGAGTCACTGTGTACACGCGAGCAGCAGCCTCCTGGACACCTTCACAAGACTGCAATAGATTTTACTGCAGAGCGCAGCCTCCCTGGTGCCCCCGTACTGCAGAGCGCAGCCTCCCTGGTGCCCCCGTACTGCAGAGCGCAGCCTCCCTGGTGCCCCCGTACTGCAGAGCGCAGCCTCCCTGGTGCCCCCGTACTGCAGAGCGCAGCCTCCCTGGTGCCCCCGTACTGCAGAGCGCAGCCTCCCTGGTGCCCCCGTACTGCAGAGCGCAGCCTCCCTGGTGCCCCCGTACTGCAGAGCGCAGCCTCCCTGGTGCTCAGCACATGGAGTCACTGTACACGGCGAGCAGCAGCCCGGACACCTTCACAAGACTCTGCAATAGATTTTACTCAATAAATGACCTCTAGGTGTCGCTCTGGGCTCCATACAGCGCTTGTCATCAGGACCCAGAACATGTTCAGAAACGGCTGCACGCTTCAGAGAGCATGTGCAAACTGATGCAGCTGCTGCAGAAGCTCTTGTGATCAGTGACAATCGCAGCAGGAACACTGCAGCATATTTCATTTTCACACCAAGCTCTGAAGCCCCCCTAACTTCCTGATCTTGCTGGGAACGCTCGTGTCTGGGCTGCGGCTCGGAGGGACGTGTTCCTGCAGATTCTGCGCTATAATCATCCTCTTCCGTCTGCTCCACATCAAAGGCTTTTATGAGCGACACTTTGTAGCCGTTTCCGAGGGGCGGAATGTAATTGACCGCGACACAACCGGACCCAGCGCGGACCCCGGCGGCAGAAATACAACCCCTAAAACAAGTGGACAACCACCACCGGACGCACAGCAGGATGGGAGGCAGCAGAGGTGGGACCGGTCCGTGAACAGGACCTGTGGACCGCAGCCTCGGGGGTTGCACTATTTGCCCCGGGTCATGGTTGCTGCCCCTGCGGTTGCACTATTTGCTCCGTGCTCAGTGTTGGGCTTTTGCCGCTTGCGCCCCTGCGGTTGCACTATTTTCCTCCGTTGCTGCGGTTTTATTGCTGTGCTGCCCTGCGGTTGCACTATTTGCTCCGTGCTCAGTGTTGCTGCCCCTGCGGTTGCACTATTTGCTCCGTGCTCAGTGTTGCTGCCCCTGCGGTTGCACTATTTGCTCCGTGCTCAGGGTTGCTGCCCCTGCTGTTGCACTATTTGCTCCGTGCTCAGTGTTGCCCCGCCTCCTTTGCGGTATTTGCCCCTGTTCCTTTGCTCCGTGCTCAGTGTTGCTGCCCTGCTTGCACATTTGCCCAGGTCATGGTTGCTGCCCCGGGTGCATGTGTGCCTGCCCCTGCAGTTGCACTATTTGCCCCGGGTCATGGTTGCTGCCCCTGCGGTTGCACTATTTGCTCCGTGCTCAGTGTTGCTGCCCCTGCGGTTGCACTATTTGCCCCGGGTCATGGTTGCTGCCCCTGCGGTTGCACTATTTGCTCCGTGCTCAGTGTTGCTGCCCCTGCGGTTGCACTATTTGCACCGGGTGATGGTTGCTGCCCCTGCGGTTGCACTATTTGCCCCGGGTCATGGTTGCTGCTCCTTCGTGCTGTTACAGTATAATACAGTAATACAGAAATCTGGATTGTGCTTTGCAATGTGTGGAGCGTGCACTTGCGGTGGACGCCTCCATTACCATCCTGACTGGAGCGCGGTTACCTTGGCTGCAGCTGTGAGTGTCCATCCTCCTCCAGCCCGGGCAGCAGGTGTACAGCGGCAGCAGAGACGTCTTCTGCGATACCTGTCTGTAGGAGATCTTGTACGTTGTTCTACAGGTGAAGAAAACGAGATCTCATGGCGCTGCTTCCATGAAAACCTCCCCAAAACTCTTTTCTGCCACCGAAAGCGGCGGAAGTGAAGTGAGCCCAGAACCCAAGCTGCCCCCGGTGCTGCTCAGGCAGGGGCTGTGTACATAGAGCACTCACCTGTACGTGCTGCAGACCCGGTGCCCCTCACACGTGGTGATCAGCGGCTTGTGCACCGGCTGCACGTACGACTGCGTCACCGCCACGAACCCAGCATGGCCGCCGGAAGAACAGACCCGCCTCCTGGGTAAGAGAGAGACGAAAATCAGCAGAGGAAGAGCAATGAGCAGATCTGCGGATGTAGACGCCTAGCGCTCGTTGTCTAGGGTTACGGCCACCGCTGCGCTCACGCACTGATGGCTGCGCTCAAGCACTGATGGCTGCGCTCAGGCACTGATGGCTGCGCTCACGCACTGATGGCTGCGCTCAGGCACTGATGGCTGCGCTCAGGCACTGATGGCTGCGCTCAGGCACTGATGGCTGCGCTCACGCACTGATGGCTGCGCTCACGCACTGATGGCTGCGCTCACGCATGTGCATTTGTGCACATGCGATACATCTCCCAACTTGGCCTCTGCGCTAAGAAGGTCATCAGTGATTGAAGCTTGTACGCAGCTCCCTGCACCAACAATGCGGAAAATATCAGCATTAGGAACAGGCACGTGCAGGAAAGAGGCGCAGTGACGTCAGCGCAGCACCGCAGGCCTGAAGTGTCAATCAACCATAGAGAAACGCCCCCTCTGCACAGGAACAGAGACCGAGGAGGGGAGCGCAACATAACCCAATGTAAAGGAGGCCCCCGACCTCTCCTTCTGCTCCCTGTGATGTAACAATCCTGCGCCGCCTTCTCTCATCCCTCTCTGTTGTTCCTCTGATACTCCTCCTGGAAATGTATTGCTGAATCCGTCAGGTGGGTGTTACCAGTTCTCAGAGGGGTGTGTCCACTGTCAGCACTGACTGGACAATGGCCGACCTGATAGGTAACACCTAGTTGACAAATTGGTAATGAATTTCTAGTAGGAAAAACAGAGGAACAGCACAACAAAGAGAAGACGCTGCAGACAGGAGCGGCCACAGGCACCATCACAAGGGTGGCCGCAGCTTATTCCTGGTGTTACATAGGACTGCAAGCTACTCCATTATCTGTACTCAGAGTTATCACTGTGGTGTTACATAGGACTGCAGGGGACATCTAATCCATTATCTGTCCTCAGAGAGTTATCGCTGTGTTACCTGTGGTGTTACATAGGACTGCAGGAGACATCTAGTATCTGTACTCAGAGTTGTCCCCTGCAGTCCTGTGCAACACCACAGATAACAGTGATATCTGAGTACAGAGATGCAGTAGATGTTACATAGGACTGCTCCATCTGTGGCTTTGGATCGTTATTCCCCGCCCGGCGGCCGCTCACACAAGGTCCAGCTCATCAATGATTGAGGGACTTGTGCCCCGGTGCCGCCTGCGGGAGGTTCGGGGCCACGAAACAGATGCTGAAGGGTTTGAGGGTCTGAGTTGAGATTTTTTTTAACTATGTATTTTCAGCAAACCCTACAAGCAAAGGAAACCGTGTACAATAAAATGTGATGTATCGGAGAACTACAACTCCCAACAGAGCCGAGCTACAGTGTACACTCACTGTAGAGGCGCCCAGCACATGTTCTGTAGGGCCCCATCGTGCAGATTACACTGAATGATCTGCTGCTTCCACGCCGGCTCCCAGGGGCCCTAGTGCTTGAATCCTGGGCCTGAATTGGGCGGAGGGGCTGCCTCCTGATCTGTAGGATCCGTCTCCTGTCAGAGGTCCTGACGGACGGGCGAGAGGGGAGGGGGGGCGGCATCACCTCATGTGCTTCTCCTCAACCCCCCCACCCACTCGCTCTCTGCGGCTAGGGGGGGTCCTCGCTCTCTGCGGCTTGGGGGGGGGGGGGTTCCTCCTCTCTGCAGCTATGAGGGTCCTCACTCTGCGGCTAGGGGGGGGGGTCCTCACTCTCTGCGGCAATGGGGGGGGGTCCTCGCTCTCTGCGGCTATGGGGGGGGGGTCCTCGCTCTCTGCGGCTATGGGGGGGGTCCATCGCTCTCTGCGGCTATGGGGGGGGTCCTCGCTCTCTGCGGCGTATTTCGGCTTGGGGGGGGTCCTCGCTCTCTGCGGCTATGGGGGGGGGGTCCTCGCTCTCTGCGGCTAGGGGGGGGGGGTCCTCGCTCTCTGCGGCTATGGGGGGGTCCTCGCTCTCTGCGGCTATGGGGGGGGGTCCACGCTCTCTGCGGCAATGGGGGGGGGGGTCCTCGCTCTCTGCGGCTATGGGGGGGGTCCTCGCACTCTGCGGCTATGGGGGTCCTCAATCTCCCCTCCAACTCCTTGTCAGACCATGACTTATACAGAGGAGGGTCCTGACAGCGGCTGATTAACCCCTTCCAGGAAGGGCATCTGAGGTGACCCCTCCAGACGTGCGATCTGTAATGGAAACCACATGGCGCGCCCCGCGCTGAGGCGGCCGGAATCAACGGAGGCAAAAAACAGTATCTGATTGTCCTGTATGGGGCGAGCACCGGTCGATGAAGCCACACCCACCCTACTGGCCACTCCCACAGTGGGTGGAGTCAGGCAGGTGGTACATATAATTGGTGGATCACAGAATCGGCCCTTGTGCGCCTTCATTATCCACTGATGGGAGCAGATACTGGGGACTACAGCATCTGGGGAACTACAACGCCCAGCAGGCGAGGAGGGCTCATGGATTTTCACTCAGCAGATGTGTCACTGGTTGTCACTTCCCTTCCCCCACAGCAGCAGCCCAGGAGCATCATGGTCCTGAACTTCCAGGGATCTGGGACTGGTCACTGGGTCAGTTTGGGGCCCTCCTCTGCCCACTATCAGCTCCTATCTTGCACCATATATTCGGGCCCCTGACAGCAGTACTGCCCTGATGGCGCCTGAGACCCCCAAAATATGAAGTAAAAGGGTCTTACCCTGAGCGGTACAAGAGCTGCGCAGCCGTCGCCTCCAGGATGAGCAGGCAGCCCGTGAGCAAGCAGCCGACCCCCCACATCCTCCTGTCCCTCCGGGGGTCACTGTGCAGAGACGGAGAGTCCTCAGAGCGGAGCGGCTCCTGCCCAAATCCCTGAAACACAAAGACCCCTCCAGTCAGTGGCGGAAACTTCAGAGACGAGCGCACGAAACTGGAGCAGATCCCCCTCCCAAGTCTCATCTACACACGTGTGGAACACCGCGGGGCTGAGGAGGGGGCGCCGCGCTCCACACTATACTGTACCACAGCGCGAGCACCCAAATACAGGCACCGAGGGGACGGGAGACCGGAGCGGACAGAGAGCGGAGCGGACAGAGAGACCGGAGCGGACAGAGGGACCGGAGCGGACAGAGGGACTGGAGCGGACAGAGACCGGAGCACAGAGGGACAGGAGCGGACAGAGACCGGAGCACAGAGGGACAGGAGCGGACAGAGACCGGAGCACAGAGGGACAGGAGCGGACAGAGGGACAGGAGCGGACAGAGGGACCGGAGCGGACAGAGGGACAGGAGCGGACAGAGGGACCGGAGCGGACAGAGGGACCGGAGCGGACAGAGGGACCGGAGCGGACAGAGGGACCGGAGCGGACAGAGACCGGAGCACAGAGGGACAGGAGCGGACAGAGACCGGAGCCCACAGCGACCGGAGCGGACAGAGACCGGAGCGGACAGAGACCGGAGCACAGAGGACAGGAGCGGACAGAGATCGGAGCACAGAGGGACAGGAGCGGACAGAGACCGGAGCGGACAGAGACCGGAGCACAGAGGGACAGGAGCGGACAGAGACGGATGCGACAGAGACCGGATGCACAGAGGGACAGGAGGGGGACAGAGACCGGAGCACAGAGGGACAGGAGCGGACAGAGACCGGAGCACAGAGACCGGAGCGGACAGAGACCGGAGCACAGAGGACAGGAGCGGACAGAGACCGGAGCACAGAGCGACAGGAGCGGACAGAGCCCGGAGCACAGAGTGACAGGATTTGACAGAGACATGAGCGGAGAGAGTCCGTAGCAGTTAGTGACATGATCGGACAGAGACCGGAGCGGACAGAGACCGGAGCACAGAGGGACAGGAGCGGACAGAGACCGGAGCACAGAGGGACAGGAGCGGACAGAGACCGGAGCACAGAGGGACAGGAGCGGACAGAGACCGGAGCACAGAGGGACAGGAGCGGACAGAGACCGGAGCACAGAGGGACAGGAGTGGACAGAGACCGGAGCGGACAGAGACCGGAGCGGACAGGGACAGGAGCGACAGAGACCGGAGCGACAGAGACCGAGCACAGAGGACAGGAGCGGACAGAGACCGAGCGGACAGAGACCGGAGCACAGAGGGACAGGAGCGGACAGAGACCGGAGCACAGAGGGACAGGATCGCACAGGGACAGGATCGCACAGGGACAGGAGCGGACAGAGACCGGAGCACAGAGGGACAGGAGCGGACAGAGACCGGAGCGGACAGAGACAGGAGCACAGAGAGACAGGAGCGGACAGAGACCGGAGCGGACAGAGACCGGAGCGGAAGAGACAGAGACCGGAGCGGAAGAGACCGGAGCACAGAGGGACAGAGAGCGGACAGAGAGCGGACGGACAGAACCGGAGCACAGAGGGACAGGAGTGGACAGAGACCGGAGCGGACAGAGACCGGAGCACAGAGGGACAGGAGCGGACAGAGACCGGAGCGCACAGAGACAGGAGCACAGAGGGACAGGAGCGGACAGAGACCGGAGCACAGAGGGACAGGAGTGGACAGAAACCGGTGCGGTCAGAGACAGGAGCGGACAGAGGGACAGGTGCGGACAGAGGGACAGGAGCGGACAGAGACCGGAGCGGACAGAGGGACAGAGACCGGATCGGACAGCGACAGGTGCGGACAGAGACAGGAGGGACAGAGACCGGAGGGACAGAGACCGGATGGACAGAGGGACAGGATCGCACAGGGACAGGATCGCACAGGGACAGGATCGCACAGGGACAGGATCGCACAGGGACAGGATCGCACAGGGACAGGATCGCACAGTGACAGGCTGAGGATCACCCAGTGACAGGAGCGCTCAGGGACAGGGACAGGTACAGGATCGCACTGGGACAGGATCGCACCGGGACAGGATCAGGATCGCACAGGGACAGGATCGCACAGGGACAGGATCAGGATCGCACAGGGACAGGATCGCACAGGGACAGGATCAGGATCGCACAGGGACAGGGACAGGGACAGGGACAGGGACAGGATCGCACAGGGACAGGATCAGGCGCACAGGGACAGGATGGCACAGGGACAGGACAGGATCGCACAGGGACAGGATCGCACAGGGACAGGATCGCACAGGGACAGGATCGCACAGGGACAGGATCGCACAGGATCAGGATCGCACCGGGACAGGATCGCACAGGGACAGGATCGCACAGGGACAGGGACAGGATCGCACAGGGACAGGATCGCACAGGGACAGGATCGCACAGGGACAGGATTGCACAGGGACAGGATCGCACAGGGACAGGATCGCACAGGGACAGGATCGCACAGGGACAGGATCGCACAGGGACAGGATCGCACAGCATTAGATCCAGCAATACAAGCAGCTATGTGGAGAAAGTTTCCTGGACAGACTGGCTTCAGTAGCAGCCATGACACTGCCGCTCTCCTCAGCTCGCCAGGTAATCTGGGGTCCCAGGTAAGCGGTGCCCCCCATGTATGGAGCCTTCCCATGTGGGGCCCCGAGCTGACGCCCAGCGCTGCTGCGCCATTTCTCGAGGGTTTTCCTGGCGGTCACTGCGCTGTGGGAGACAAGAGGCTCATCCTGCAGGTCAGCACAGCTCCCCCGATACCAGAGACCGGCTGCAGGGGGCCATGGGGTATAGATGTTATTACAGAGCGGCTTACCCCTCAGTTCCCATAATGCATTGCATCCCCCAGAAGCCGGTGGGAGGTCTCCGGAGCTGCTGGGGAATGAGGGGGCTCTACCTACCCCAGAGAGGATGGGGCTTCATCTGGGTGGGCCAGAAAAATGTCAGAATATCAAGGGGGAATCTTTATAAAGTTGGAACCCCCCTATAAGATATATGAAGACAGGAAGGGAGTAACAGGAGGGGAGAAGGGAAAGGAGGACAGGATGGAAACCTTTACATATGTTACAGGAGGGGAGAAGGGAAAGGAGGACATGATGGAAACCTTTACATATGTTACAGAGGGAAGAATGGAAACCTTTACATATGTTTACAGGAGGGGAGCAGGGAAAGGAGGACATGATGGAAACCTTTACATATGTTACAGAGGGAAGAATGGACACCTTTACATATGGGAGAAGGGAAAGGAGGACATGATGGAAACCTTTACATATGTTACAGAGGGAAGAATGGAAACCTTTACATATGGGAGAAGGGAAAGGAGGACATGATGGAAACCTTTACATATGTTACAGGAGGAGAGAAGGGAAAGGAGGACATGATGGAAACCTTTACATATGTTACAGGAGGAGAGAAGGGAAAGGAGGACATGATGGAAACCTTTACATATGTTACAGGAGGGAAGAAGGGAAAGGAGGACATGATGGAAACCTTTACATATGTTACAGGTGGGAAGAATGGAAACCATTACATATGTTACAGGAGGGGAGAAGGGAAAGGAGGACATGATGGAAACCTTTACATATGTTACAGAGGGAAGAATGGAAACCTTTACATATGTTACAGGAGGGGAGAAGGGAAAGGAGGACATGATGGAAACCTTTACATATGTTACAGAGGGAAGAATGGAAACCTTTACATATGTTACAGGAGGGGAGAAGGGAAAGGAGGGACCTGATGGAAACCTTTACATATGTTACAGGAGGGAAGAAGGGAAAGGGGAGATGATGGAAACCTTTACATATGTTACAGGAGGAGAGAAGGGAAAGGGGGGGACATGATGGAAACCTTTACATATGTTACAGGAGGAGAGAAGGGAAAGGGGGACATGATGGAAACCTTTACATATGTTACAGGAGGAAGAAGGTAAAGGGGGACATGATGGAAACCTTTACATATGTTACAGGGAGGAGAAGGGAAAGGAGGGACTTGATGGAAACCTTTACATATGTTACAGGTGGGAAGATGGGAAAGGAGGACATGATGGAAACCTTTACATATGTTACAGAGGAAAGAAGGGAAAGGGAGGACATGATGGAAACCTTTACATATGTTACAGGCGGAAGGAGGGCACAATGGAAACCTTTACATATGTTACAGGGAGAGAAGGGAAAGGGGGACATGATGGAAACCTTTACATATGTTACAGGAGGGAAAAAGGGAAAAGGAGAAACAGATGGAAACCTTTACATATGTTACAGAGGGGAGTCTCGGTGCAGCCAAACCCTAAAAGCTGAGGCTGGTCCATTATCCAGTTATTATTTACGGCAGATTTTGGAAGATTTCAATGTCTTGGATCCAAGTTCTAGCAATTGGCGCACTCCCCCAAATTTCAGGGGCGCATACCCCTTGGGCCCGGCAGAGGGGCAGTGGGCACAGGGGGCCCCCCCCCCCAAAATTTTTGTGGGGCAGCACATTCCTTCTCCAAATCTGGATTCTGCCCCCTCCATAACATTATAGTAACTGTACAACAACAATGGGGCCAATGACTACCAGGACATCGAAACGAATACGAAGATCTCTGCAGTGTGAAGTGTAAGGGGCCCAGCACCCAATTCAGCGGGTCCTGGGGAAAGTTTGTGCCCCCCCTGTGTCTGCTTTCTATTAGACGGCAGCAATCCTGTTGGAGATAATTAACCTTTCTATTCCCATGGGAAGTGGGTCATGAGAAACACAGCAATGACAGGGTTAAGTCCGTCAGCCGCTGCAGTCTGGGCGCGATGCTCTGCGACACTTCACTATAGCAGGCATCACAGCCGGGGCAGATACCAGGAGGGCAGCAGAGTTCAGCTCTGGGGGAACTAAAGGCTGCAGGAAAGTTACGCGGTTACAGGAGATGGAGCCCGGGAAAAACCATGGGGTTTTAATGTGTCCTTTTTCAGACCCAAGCAGGTCCCAGCCCAGTGGGACTACTCACCCCATCGTGCCCAGTGAGTGCTCCAGTACACTGTACTCACCGTTACCCCCGGTGCAGCGTCCTCATGGGGGCTTAACAGATCCTCTAATCCATGGAGTGAACTATACATTGATCTGTAGTGGAAAGTGACAGGAGTTCTTGGGGCCCCCTCCCCCCTGTGGGAATGCCCCCCCCCTCCTCCTCCTCCCATTGGATGGGGGCCCAGCACTTACATGACATCAGACAGATGCCATCACCTGGGCTCCCTCCTCCCCTCCTGCTGCACTTCCAGGGATACAGCCGGGAAGACCCCGAGCGAGCGACCTGCCTGCGAGGGTCCGGGATCAGACCACAAGTGAGGACACCTCTGGGGCACACAAATTAGGAGGGAGGAGAGACTAGAGCGTTTCTGCGATTTTTTAGTGGTAGGGGTGTAATAACCGCAGGATAATCACTATGTACCTGTCAGGAGGTAGGGAGCGATGTTTGCGAAAATGTAGAGGTCAGTGGTGTAAACCTGCAGGAATTCTATGTATCTGGGAGGTAGGGGCAAAGTTCTGCAGATCTGTATGGTGGGGGTTGTTAAGAACCCGCAGGATATCTCACATTATCTGGGGTAGAGGAGCCAGTTTGAGAACGTAGAGGTCAGTGGTGTAATAAAATGCAGGATAATCACTATGTTCGTCAGGAGGTAGAGGAGCAATGTTTGGATCTGTAGGGTCAGTGGTTTTAAGAACCTGCAGGATATCTCACCATGTATCTGGGGGTAGAGGAGCCATGTTTTTGCAGTTTTTTAGGAGGTCGGGTGTAAAAACTGCGGATATATCACTATGTATAGGAGGGGTAGAGGGGTGTGTTCTGCGATCTATAGTGGTCAGGGGGTGTAAAACCCTCAGGATATATCCCCATATTTCAGGGGTAGAGGAGCAATGTTCTTTAGATCTGAGAGGTCAGTGGGTGTAAAAACCCGCAGGATATATCCTATATAAGGAGGTAGGGAGTGATGTTCTGCAGATCTTAGTGGTCAGTAGTGAATAACCCGTTGGATTTTATCATATGCTCTGTGGGGGGAAAGGAACGATGTTCTGCAGAACTGTAGGGTCGTGGTGAAAAATCTGCAGGATTTTATCCCTATTTTATCTGTCAGGAGGTAGAGGGTGTGATGTGCTGATTTGTAGAGAGGTCAGAGGTGTAATAGCCTGCGGATATATCAATTTGTTTAAGCGTCTCATCTTATTTGTGATCTGCAAATTTTTTTTTTCCAAGGTGAACACTCTTTTCAATGAAAAGAAATTTTACAGCTCTGTGCGGCCCCGGAGAACTACTAGCTCAGCATGTTGGCAGGCGCTTGTGCGGAGTGGGGGATTTGATTTTCCCGGCTTTGACAAATAGAGGGTTTCCCGCACTACTGATCAGACAAGTGCCCCGGCAGCGGGGGGTCCGCATATGGGGGCAGTACTGACAGGTTACGGGGAAGGTTGGCTGAACCCGTAGTGCGTCGGGGTCAGAGAAAGTGCACCATTCACACACGCGTGTCTGGCCCCCCCCCCCCCAACCCCCCCCGGGCCCTATCGGGACCGGGATCCCCCCCCCCCCCCCCCGGGTTCAGGCCCGGGCGGGATCCCCCCCCCCCCCCCCGTGTTCAGACCCGGATCCCCCCCCCCCCTCCCCCCCCCGTGTATCAGACCTGGCCCCCCCCCCCCCCCCCCCCCCCCCCCCCCCCCCGTGTACCAGCCGGCCCCCCCCCCTCCCGTTTTCAGACCCGGACCCCCCCCCCCCCCCGTTTTTGATCGCCCCGGACCCCCCCTCCCCGTGTATCAGACCAGATCCCCCATAATGCAGCAACAATGTTTCAACAAAGTAACAAATCAGGAAAGTGAAAAGAGCGAGCCCTCCGCCCCCTGTGGCCAATCAGAGTCCAGGCATCAGGACGCCGCGCGTTACATCTGTAGAATCTTCCCTCAGATAAAACTTCTTATAAAAGTTGAATTAAGAGGGGGCTTCCCATGATGCTTTGCGGCCCCCCGCTCCACATCGCCTCATCTCAACCCCGGGCCCAGGTCTGCAATAAACAGGCCCCTACCTGCCTTTCCAGGGTCCCCCGTCTGGCGCCCCGGTCCCCCTCATGGACTGCGGAGAAGGGAAAGAGAGTTCCCCCAGCTCCCAGCCCGGGAAGCAGGCAGGAATTTTATAGAGAAAAGGAATGCGCAGGCGCAATATGGGGGGGGCAGGAGGCCTGAGGGTGCGATATGGGGGGGGGGGAGGAGGCTGGGGTGGGGAATGGGGGGCAGGAGGCCTGGGGTGCGATAGGGGGGAGGGGCTGAGGGGGGCGATATGGGGGGAGGAGGCCTTTAGGGTGCGATTTTGGGGGGCAGGAGGTGAGGGGGGCGAAATTTTGGGGGGCAGGGGCCCGAGGGGAGCGTTTTGGGGGGAGGAGGCCTGAGGGTTTTGATATGGGGGGGGGGGAGGCCCCGAGAGCGAAGGGGGGCAGGGGCCTGGGGGTGATATGGGGGGCGGAGGGGTGAGGACGCGATATGGGGGGCAGGAGGCCTGAGGCTGGATATGGGGGGCAGGAGGCCTTGAGGAGGATATGGGGGGGCAGGAGGCCTGAGGCAGTGATATGGGGGGCAGGAGGCCTGAGGGTGTGATATGGGGGGCAGGGGCTGAGCAGTTATACGGGGGGGGGGCCTGAGGGAGTGATATGGGGGGAGGGGGGCCTGAGGGTGTGATATGGGGGCAGGAGGCCTGAGGGTGATTTGGGGGGAGGAGGCCCCGAGGGTGCATATGGGGGGGGAGGAGGCCTGAGGCGCGATTGGGGGGGGAAGGCTGAGGGTGCGATATGGGGGGCAGGAGGCCGAGGCAGCGATTGGGGGGGGAGGGGCCTGAGGGTGCGATTGGGGGGCGGGGCCCCGAGGGTGTGTTGGGGGGCAGGGGGGCCTGAGGACGGTATGGGGGGGCGGGGTCGGCAGTGTATGGGGGGGCAGGGGGCCTGAGGGCGTGATATGGGGGGCAGGAGGCTGAGGGTGTGATATGGGGGGCGGGGGCCCTTTTGAGGGTGGTTAAAGGGGGGCAGGAGGCCTGAGGGTGATATGGGGGGCAGGAGGCCTGAGGGGGTGATATGGGGGGCAGGAGGCCTGAGGGTGTTTTTGGGGGGAGGGGGCCTGAGGGGGTGTGTTTTATGGGGGGCAGGAGGCCTGAGGCAGTGATATGGGGGGCAGGAGGCCTGAGGACGTGATATGGGGGGCAGGAGGCCTGAGGGTGTGATATGGGGGGCAGGAGGCCTGAGGGTGTGATATGGGGGGCAGGAGGCCTGAGGGTGCGATATGGGGGGCAGGAGGCCTGAGGCTGCGATATGGGGGGCAGGAGGCCTGAGGCAGCGATATGGGGGGCAGGAGGCCTGGGAGCGTATGGGGGGGGGAGGCCCGAGGCAGCCCCCCCCCCCCCATTAGGGGGGCAGGAGGCCTGAGGCAGCGATATGGGGGGCAGGAGGCCTGAGGCAGCGATATGGGGGGCAGGAGGCCTGAGGACGCGATATGGGGGGCAGGAGGCCTGAGGCAGTGATGATGGGGGATGGAGGATGGCTTGAGGGTGCGATATGGGGGGCAGGAGGCCTGAGGACGCGATATGGGGGGCAGGAGGCCTGAGGCAGAGATATGGGGGGCAGGAGGCCTGAGGGTGAGATATGGGGGGCAGGAGGCCTGAGGCAGCGATATGGGGGGCAGTGATATGGGGGGCAGGAGGCCTGAGGGAGGGATATGGGGGGCATGAGTCCTGAGGCAGGTAGAAGGGGGGCAGGAGGCCTGAGGGTGGGATATGGGGGGCAGGAGGCCTGAGGGTGTGATATGGGGGCAGGAGGCCTGAGGGAGCGATATGGGGGGCAGGAGGCCTGAGGGTGTGATATGGAGGGGCAGGAGGCCGAGGCAGTGATATGGGGGGCAGGAGGCCTGAGGCAGCGATATGGGGGGCAGGAGGCCTGAGGGTGTGATATGGGGGGCAGGAGGCCTGAGGGTGTGATATGGGGGGCAGGAGGCCTGAGGGTGTGATATGGGGGGCAGGAGGCCTGAGGGTGCGATATGGGGGGGGCAGGAGGCCTGAGGCAGTGATATGGGGGGCAGGAGGCTGAGCAGTGATAATGGGGCAGGAGGGCCTGAGGCCAGCTGATATGGGATGGCAGGAGGACTAGGAGACGTGATATGGGGGGCAGGAGGCCTGAGGCAGCGATATGGGGGGCAGGAGGCTTGAGGACGCGATATGGGGGGCAGGAGGCCTGAGGCAGTGATATGGGGGGCAGGAGGCCTCAGGCAGTTGATATGGGGGGCACAGGAGGCCTGAGGCAGCGATATGGGGGGCAGGAGGCCCTGAGGGGTGGCGATATGGGGGGCAAGGAGGCCTTGGGGGGTCGCGATATGGGGGGCCAGGAGGCCTCAGGCAGTGATATGGGGGGCAGGAGGCACTGAGGGGTGCGATATGGGGGGGAGGAGGCCTGGAGGGTGCGATATG
The DNA here is from genome assembly GCA_025379985.1 of Phyllomedusa bahiana. Lineage (NCBI taxonomy): Eukaryota > Metazoa > Chordata > Amphibia > Anura > Hylidae > Phyllomedusa > Phyllomedusa bahiana. The sequence goes on from JAODAL010013598.1 coordinate 64,591, forward strand.
GGGGGCAGGAGGCCTGAGGACGCGATATGGGGGGCAGGAGGCCTGAGGGTGCGATATGGGGGGCAGGAGGCCTGAGGCAGCGATATGGGGGGCAGGAGGCCTGAGGGTGCGATATGGGGGGCAGGAGGCCTGAGGCTGCGATATGGGGGGGGGGGGGGCAGCGAGGGCTGAGGGTGCGATATGGGGGGCAGGAGGCCTGAGGCAGTGATATGGGGGGCAGGAGGCCTGAGGCAGTGATATGGGGGGCAGGAGGCCTGTGGGTGCAATAGGGGGGGCAGGAGGCCTGAGGCAGTGATATGGGGGGCAGGAGGCCTTGGGAGGGGCTGCGTTTGATATGGGTGGGACAGGAGGCGCTGAGGGTTGCGATTGGGCGGGCAGGATGGCTGAGGCTGCGGACATGGGGGGCGGAGTGGCAGGAGGCCTGAGGCTGCGATTTGGGGGGCAGGAGGCGCTGAGGAGTCGATATGGGGGGCAGGAGGATGAGGCTGGATATGGGGGGGGCAGGAGGACTGATGGCAAGTGATATGGGGGGCAGGAGGCCTGTAGGGTGTGTGATGGGGGGGGAAGGCCGAGGCAGCGTATGGGGGGCAGGAGGCCTGAGGGAGTGATATGGGGGGCAGGAGGCCTGAGGACGCGATACGGGGCAGCAGAGCTGAGGCAGTGTTTGGGGCGGGCAGGAGGTCTTGATTGGGCAGCGATATGGGGGGGCAGGAGGCCTGAGGCAGCGATATGGGGGGGCAGGAGGCCTGAGGCAGTGATAGGGGCTGCAGGATGGCCTTGAGGACGTGTTTATGGGGGGCAGGGGCCTGAGGCTGTGATATGGGGGGGCAGGAGGGCCTCTCCGAGGGGGCGTTTTTTCTAATGGGGGAGGGGGGGGGGCCTGAGGCAGTGATAGATGGGGGGCAGGAGGCCTGATAGGCGCAGTGAATATGGGGTAGGAGGTGTTCCGCGGCGCTCAGCGCGATATATAGGGCTATATACAGCCGGCCGCTCCCGCACCACTCTGCAGCCACTACCGGTCACCTGTGCCCTCCTTAGGACTAACACTTCATTTCTCCATCCATTGCGGGTTGCTTGGCTCCTCGCCCTGTATCCACCCGTCCCCGATTCTGGGTCTCAGGTCTCTATACTGCAGCTGCGTCACCTCCCAGAACTTCCTAGATTTTGGATTAATACAAAACCACTTTGAAAACTGTCCGAGTCTGTGGACGTCCCACTCCCATGGCCCGCCATCACAGCGCGCCCCCCCCGGATCCCGCACTATCGCAGGCGCCCCCGGTCATATAAGGATGGTGGTCCAGGGGGGCTGCAGCATCCGCCGTCTCTCCGGGGCTCAGAGGAGCAATTTATATTCACTTTACTGAATCCAAGGTAGATCGCCTCTCACTTGACTATAGCGACGCTGTTCACACACTGATGAATTTGTTGGGATGTATAACAGACGCGATTGCAGAACGATCTTCTGCAGTAGCTTCAATGTAACAGGACGCTTGCACACACCGATACAATGTGTAACCGACGCTGCGAATCACGAATACGGATGCTCAACATGAATGATAAACTGACTCGCGCTTCATATGTAAAAGCGATACTAACGCATGACTTTGCTATCAAATGAGATCACGCCAGATGTTCGCACGCGGATCACTGCTGAAATAGTATACAAAATTGTAAGATAACACGACGCTTCGCCACAGACTACGTAGTATCGCGAATGTAACAGACTCGCTGCGCAACACGATACATTCGTAAATTAATTCAGACACTGCAATGGGCACACGATGTATCTCGCGCGATGATATAGGAACGACACTGCACCACGACACATCTCGAATACATGTGTAACTAAGGCACACTGCCTCACTACCGATTACATAAGTTGAGGAGTTTGTGAACAGACGCTGCACACACCGATACAATGTAACAGACGCTGCACACACCGATACAATGTAACAGACGCTGCACACACCGATACAATGTAACAGACGCTGCACACACCGATACAATGTAACAGACGCTGCACACACCGATACAATGTAACAGACGCTGCACACACGATACAACTGTACAGACGCTGTACACACGATTACAATGTAACAGACGCTGACACCACGATACAATGTAACCGTCGCCTGTCACACCACCGATACAAAGTAACCGACGCTGCATCACACCGATACAATGTAGAACTGACGCTGCACACACCAGATACATTGTAGAAAAACAGGACACTGCACACACCGTGATTACAATGTAATCCGACACTGCACACACGATTACATTGTAAAACAGGACGCTGCATCACACGATACAATGTAACGAACAGACGCATGCACACACCGATACAATGCAACAGACGCTGCCACACACCGATACAATTATCGACGATGCACACACGGATTTACATGGTAACCTACGCTTCACACTCCGATACAATGTAACCGACGCTGCACACACCGATACAATGTAACCGACGCTGCACACACCGATACAATGTAACAGACGCTGCACACACCGATACAATGTAACAGACGCTGCACACACCGATACAATGTAACAGACGCTGCACACACCGATACAATGTAACAGACGCTGCACACACCGATAGAATGTAACAGACGCTGCACACACCGATACAATGTAACAGACGCTGCACACACCGATACAATGTAACAGACGCTGCAACACCGATTCAATGTAACAGAAGCTGCACACACCGATACAATGTAACAGACGCTTTGCAACACCGATACTAATGTAACCATGACGATGCACACACCGATACATTATGTCAACCGACGCTGCACCACCGATACTCAATGGTAAACAGAAGCTGCCACACACCGAATACACTGTAACAGAAGCTTGCACACAACCGTATACATGTAAAACAGACGATGCTCCACACACCGATACAATGTAACCGCGCTGCACACACCGAATACAAATGTAATCCGACCTGCACACACTCGATTACAATGTATCCGGACGCATGCACACACCGTTACAATGTAAACCGACGCTTGCCACACACCGAGTTACAATGTAACCGACGCTTCAACACACGATTACAATGTAACGACGCAGCACACACTCGGATACCAGTTGTAAAACTAGACGATGCACACACCGATACTATGTACACCGACGCTGCAACAACACCGATACAATGTAAGACGAACGTCTGCACCACACCGATTACATTGTACCGACGCCTGCACAACACGATACAATGTAACAGTACGTGAACACACTCGGATACAATGTTAAACAGACGCTGCACACACGATTACATTGTAACCGACGCCGCACACACCGCGATACAAGTGTACCCGACGATGCCAAACACCGATACATTGTAACAGACGCTGCACACACCGATACAATGTAACCGACGCTGCACACACCGATACAATGTAACAGACGCTGCACACACCGATACAATGTAACAGACGCTGCACACACCGATACGCAATTGCGAAAAACAGACGCTGCACACACCCCCGGATAAAATGTAGACCGGACGTCTGCACACACCGATACATTGTAACCGACGCTGCACACACCGATACAATGTAACCGACGCTGCACACACCGATACAATGTAACCGACGCTGCACACACCGATACAATGTAACCGACGCTGCACACACCGATACAATGTAACAGACGCTGCACACACCGATACAATGTAACCGACGCTGCACACACCGATACAATGTAACCGACGCTGCACACACCGATTACAGGTAAATCCGACGCTGCATAACCGATAACAATGTAAACGACGCTGAACACACCGATACAATGTAACTCGACGCTGCACACCACGTATAACAAGGTAATCGACGCTGCCACACACCGATACAATGAAACCGACGCTGCACACACCGATACATTGTAACAGACGCTGCACACACCGATACATTGTAACAGACACTGCACACACCGATACATTGTAACAGATACTGCATCACGATACATTTAATCGATACTGCACACCTCCGACACTTTGTAACAGACACTGCACACACCGATACAATGTAACCGACACTGCACACACCGATACATTGTAACAGATACTGCACACACCGATACATTGTAACAGATACTGCACACACCGACACTTTGTAACAGACACTGCACACACCGATACAATGTAACAGACGCTGCACACACCGATACAATGTAACCGACGCTGCACACACCGATACAATGTAACAGATGCTGCACACACCGATACATTGTAATACACTGTACACACTGATACAATGTAACAGACACTGCACACACCGATACAATGTAACAGACACTGCACACACCGATACATTGTAACACACTGTACACACCGATACATTGTAACACACTGCATACACCGATACAATGTAACAGACGCTGCACACACCGATACAATGTAACAAGTACTGCAGCACACCCGATATAATTGTTAAACAAATGTTACACACTGATCAAATGGTAAACAGACGCTGCACATCACCGATACTATGTAACAGACGCTGCAACACACCAGTCTTGATTATTGTGGACAATGTAATCAGATACTGCACACTTGATACATTGTAACACACTGTACACACTGATACAATGTAACAGACGCTTGCACCCACACCCGATACAATGTAACAAGTCAGCTGCACACACCCCGATACAATGTAACAGACGCTGCACACACCGATACTATGGTAACAGACGCTTGAACCACACTGGAACTACAATGTAAATCCGACGCTGCACACACCGATACAATGTAACAGATACTGCACACACAGATACAATGTAACAGACACCGCGCAACCTTAGTCGCGCAGATATAGACATATTATTTGTAACCTATATATGACAGATGTCCTGGACACACATCCGATATAATGTAACAGGTAAGTGCTGGATTGCAAACACACAGTGATAACAATGTAACAGACCCTGCACACACCGATACAATGTAACAGACACCGCACACACCGATACAATGTAACAGACACCGCACACCATCCGGACACTTTGTAACAGACGGCTGCAACACACCGATACTATGTAACAGACGCTGCATCACACCCCCCCCCCCCCTGACTACCACACACCCCACCTCCCCCCGCCTACACAGGTAACGGACCCCCCCCCCTCCCACGGTTACATAATTTGGTGTAACAGATACTGACCACTGTCAGCCATGATAAATGTAACAGATACTGCACTCACCGATACAAATGTAATCGTAGACTAGAGCAGTGCGACACATCACGATACAATGTAACAGATACTGCACACACTGATACAATGTAACAGACACCGCACACACCGATATAATGTAACAGACACTGCACACACCGATATAATGTAACAGACACCGCACACACCGATACAATGTAACAGACACCGCACACACCGATACAATGTAACAGACGCTGCACACACCGATACAATGTAACAGACGCTGCACACACCGATACAATGTAACAGACGCTGCACACACCGATACAATGTAACAGACACTGCACACACCGATATAATGTAACAGACGCTGCACACACCGATACATTGTAACAGAAACTGCACACACCGCTACATTGTGTAACGACACATGCCACACACTGATACATGGATGTGATACTGCGCACTATGATACAATGTAACATGACACCTGCGGCACACCGATTACAATGTAAAACAGACACTGCACACACGATTTCAATGTAACCGGACACTGCCACCACACCTGATACATTGTAACAGTACATCTGCACAGACTGATACATTGTAACAGTTACTGCGACACTGATACAATGTAAACAGAACCGCGCCAGCACGATTACTATATAACAGGACAGATCCAGAACACACCTGATAAGACTAATGTAACGTGCTGCACACACCGATACAATGTAACCGACGCTGCACACACCGATACAATGTAACCGACGCTGCACACACCGATACAATGTAACAGGTACGCTTAGCACCACACCGGATACAATGTAACAAGGGACACTGCACACACGCTACATTGTAACAGAATCACTGCACACACCGATAATCATATGTAAACCTCGAAACTGCTACACACCGATACTCATGTAACTATGACATGCAACAATGCCAGTTGACCTCTCACATAAATTTTAACTAGAATACGCAGACACTTATCTCGAATTGTACAATGATAACAGACGTAGCACACACCGTACAAGTGTACAGAGGACGCTGCACACACCGTATACTAATGTATACAGACGCTGCAACACCGATACAATGTATACCGACGCTGCGACACCCGATAATGTAACAGACACTGCGCACACACGGGGACATGGTTACATCATATCAGATTAATTTCTATTAGAGTTGTTACAAGTGAGTGTTTGGGGGGTTCCCTCTCTCATCTCTGCCCCATCCTTATCCCTCACACACATCCCATAGGCTCGGATAACACTGTGTAAAAGTCGCGCCGCCGCGCAGTTTACTTAACCCTATAAAGCCGCAGATAGCGCAGGACTCTACACTAATGAAAGCGCGGTGTTTGCCACGGCCTGCGGTACTGGATACCAGATTAGGCGACAAGGCTTTGCCTTTAATCCACATTGTTACAGCTGCAGCTCCTCTCCCGGGATGTGATGGGAACGCTGCAAACAAAAACATTCCAGGTTTCCACCTAATAAAAGGGAATTAACATCGCTCTCGAGTCAACGCACAAAAAAGGGGAAAATCTGATGGTGGAAGGTGGGAGAATTCGGAGTTTTAGCGACGCTCTCGGGGCGTGCTGACGGCGGCCATCTCCGCTCTCAAGAGGCCTTGCTGACCAAAGCCCACTTTATCGTAGGCGGGAGACCGATCATCATGAAAGTGATTTTTTTATTTTCCGCGAAATTGGCTGCGGGAGACAACTACAATTAATTACAATTCTGTAAAAAATCTGAGGAGAATACTTTCTGTCTTAGACCGAGGTATCACATGGGTATAATTTCGGGATGGTGTCCCTCATACGCTGGCGAGAATAGTAATGAAATCAGCGGCGCTCCCTGCAGAGAGGAGGGTCATTAAATCTTTCCTTTGCCAATAATTGAATTAGAGCCGAAAGAAATGCACTTGCTCTACCGGGGGGACGTGCGGAGGGTGAGGCCGGTCGCGGGGGGTTACCTGTGGGAGAGGAGGGGTGTACGGGCCGGCGCGGGGGCGCGTTTACCTGCTGGGTGAGTAGGAGGGTGGACGTGTCGGCGGGGGGTTACTTTTGGGCTTGGGAGAGGAGGGTGTAACGGCGGGGGGGGTTACCTGCTGGGAGAGGAGGGTGACGGCCGGCGGGGGGTTACCTGCTGGGAGAGGAGGGTGACGGCCGGCGGGGGGTTACCTGCTGGGAGAGGAGGGTGACGGCCGGCGGGGGGGTTACCTGTGGGAGAGGAGGGTGACGGGCGGCGGGGGGTTACCTGCTGGGAGAGGAGGGTGACGGTCGGCGGGGGGTTACCTGCTGGGAGAGGAGGGTGACGGGCAGAGCGGGGGGTTAGACCTGCTGGGAGAGGAGTGGTGGTGGACCGGTTGGCGGGAAGAGGGGTTACCTGCTGGGAGGGAGGGTTGAAGGCGGCGGGGGGTTTACTGTGGGAGAGGAGGGTGTACGGGCGGGCGGGGGGTTACTGCTGGGAAGGGAGGGTTGTACGGGTCGGCGGAGGGGTTACCTGCTGGGAGAGGAGGGTGTAGGGCGGCGGGGGGTTACCTGCTGGGAGAGGAGGGTGACGGGCGGCGGGGGGGTTACCTGCTGGGAGAGGAGGGTGACGGCCGGCGGGGGGTTACCTGCTGGGAGAGGAGGGTGACGGCCGAGCTGCCTCCGACCTGCTCATCTTGGAAGGAGAAGATGCCTCTTTGGAGGAGCTGGAGGTCTCCTCTTCTCCCGCCCGGGAGCTGCTTTAAAGCCTGAGTGGTGTTACTTGAAATGTCCGAAAGGGATCTTTTTATGCCCCTCTTCCTGTATAAATCAGGACTGGGCTGGACAGTTCGGGAGAGGAAATCCTGTGTGTGTTTGGGGCTGATAAAGCTTCTGTGGTAGAACAAACACTTGAGGCTGCGGTGGCCGAGGTCCTGAGGAGATTGGGCTATAATCAGCCGCACGGATTGTGTTTGTTTAGAGAATAGGATTTCAAGGAAGTGTCGCCCATCGAGGCCCGGCCGCCGCATGTCACCCAGGACAGGAAGAGCCCTCAGCTGCTGCGGTGGACATCCTCCATAGGTCACCTACCCTGCCCTGACAGATGTACCAGCTGCAGCTCCCAGTGCACAGGGCCCGAAACCCCAAACCATCCCAATGAGGGGTGTCAGGGTCGCTCCCTCTCAGAGGTCATCCTTGTGGGCACCAGACCCAGTGTTCATGGTCCGAACCCCCCGAATCCTCCCTCTGAGGGGTCTCATATGTCAGGGTCGCTCCCTCTCAGGGGTCATCCCGCCGGCACACATCCCAGCCTCAGCCATGTCCATCATACATAAGGTGTGTGCTGCAGGGAGCGTCCTGGACACGAGCTCGCCCCATGGCAGCCGCAGAGCGTGGGTGACATATAGCTGCGCTCTAACATGACCGGGATGTGTCGCCCACATTGGCTGCAGGTGCTCATTATAATACAAGACACAAGAGTGGGCGAGATGCCGCCACGGGCTCATGGAAACAAGGGCGAGGGCCGCTCCTATCTCCATAGTAACACTCAGGAGTCAGAGCCCGCGGGGCCCCTACCGTGAGGAGGTACCAGGGTTCAGAGGTCCCAGTCACCCTCTGCCCCCAGTCTTACACATGACCCCTGGTAGGTGTGGCCCCTGGTACCGATCTGCTCTGGGGCCCCGCACCTCCAGGCCTCACTTTCCGGACACAATGCTGCTGGTTCATGTAGTCCACACAGCGCAGACTTTTGATTTTCCATGGAGAAAATGTATTACTGAGATTAATGTGGAACCCTGTGTAAAACGCGTCAGTAAACGTTTGTATGTCGCCTCCAAAACCCCCATAGAGATGAATGGGACAAAGGAAAAATCCGCCAAAAACATTTTTCTTGGGTGTTGGTCCTAACCTTTAAAAGTTCCCCGGGGATGGCCTTTAGAGGGCAGGTGAGAGGTCAGTGCTGCCCCCAGGCCCCTCCCCCCTCTGTACCCACCTGACAGGGAAAAGGGGAGGGTCGTGCGCCCCAAAGGGCCCCTCCCCCCCCCTGTTCCACCTCAAGGGGCAGGTGAGAGGGGTTTAGTGCTGCCCCCAGGGCCCCTCCCCCTCCGTAAACCCCCTTAAAAAGGGGCAGGTGGGGAAATCGTGTGCCCCCAGGCCCCCTCCCCCTCTGTACCACCCTTTCAGGGGCCGGGGGTGAGAGGTCAGTGCTGCCCCCCGGCCCCCAAAAACCCCCTTATTTTAAAACCTTACAGGACAGGGGGGAAGGTCAGTGCTTCCCCCCAAGGCCCATCCCCCCTTGTAACACCATAATGCAAAGGGGTTGGGGGTCCCGTGCTGCCCCCCCAGGCCCCCCCCCCTCTTACCCCAAATTTCAGGACAGGTGAAAAGGTCAGTGCGCCCCCAAAGGCCCCTCCCCCCTCGTACCACCTTACAGACAGGGGAGAGGGCGTGCTGCCCCCAGGGGCCCCTCCCCCCTCTGTAAACCCCCTTAAGGCCAAAGGGGGAGAGGTCGTGCCCGCCCCCAGGCTCCTCCCCCTCCGTACCCCCCCCCCCTTACCGGACAGGTGAGAGGTCAGTGCTGGGGCCCCCCGGCCCCCTCCCCCCCCTGTACCCCCCTTACAGGGGCAGGGGAGAGGTCAGGGCTGCCCCCAGGGCCCCCCCCCCCCCCGTACCCACCTTTTCAGGACAGGTTTAGAGGTCAGTGCTGCCCCCAGGCCCCCCCCCCCTCTGTAAAACCCCCCTTTCAGGGCAGGGGAGGGTTTAGTGCCCGCCCCCAGGCCCTCCCCCCCCTGACCCCCTTAAAAGGGAAAGTGAGGGGGTCAGTGCTGCCCCCAGGCCTTTCCCCCCCTTACCCACCTTCCCGGACCCGGGGAAGGGGGTCATTTCGCCCCCCGGCCCCCCCCTCCTCTGTACCACCTTACAGCGGGCAGGGAAAAGGTCAGGCCCCCCTGGGGCCCCCCCCCCCCTCTGTCCCCACCTTACCCCGGGACGGGAATTCAGTTTTCCCCCCCCGGGGCCCCCCCCCTCTTTGCCCCTTACAGGGGCAGGTGGGAAGGGCAGTTCGCCCCCGGGCCCCTCCCCATCTGTACAACCCCTTTAAAGGGCCCGGGGAAAAGGTCAGGTTTGCCCCCAGGCCTCTCCCCCCCCCCTGTACCCACCTTAAAAGGGGCAAAGGTTTAGAGGTCAGGGGCCCGCCCCCCGGCCCCTCCCCCTCGTAGCCACCTTACAGGACAGGTGAGAGGTCAGGGGGGCTGCCCCCAGGGCCCCCCCCCCCCTCTGTACCCCCCTTACAGGACCCGGGGGAGGGGGTCAGTGGGTGCCCCCAGGCCTCACCCTTCCGTACCCACCCTTTCAGGGGCATGTGAGGTTCAGTGCTGCCCCCCGGCCCCTCCCCCCCCTGTACCCACCCTTTCAGGGGCAGGTTAGGGGGTCAGTGGGTTTCCCCCCGGCCTTTTCCCCACTCTGTTTTCCACCTTACAAGGGCCGGTGGGGAGGTCGTGCTGCCCCCAGGCCCCTCCCCCCCCCTGTACCCCCTTTCAGGACAGGGGGGGTCAGTGCTTTCCCCCAGGCCCATCCCCCCCCCTGTACCACCTTTTCAGGAAAAGGTGAGAGGGCAGTGGGTGTCCCCAGGCCCCCTCCCCCCTCGTACCCAAACCCTTAAAGGGAAAAGGGGAGGGTCAGTGTTGCCCCCAGGCCTCTCCCCCCTCTGGGAAAAAACCTTACAAAGGGAAAAAGAGAGGGCAAATGGGTGGCCCCAGGCCCCTCCCCCCTCTGTACCCCTTACAAAGGCCCGGTGGAAGGTCATTTCTGCCCCCCGGCCCCCCCCCCTCTGTACCCCCCTTAAAAGGAAAAAAGGTGAGGAAAGGGAGGTGCCCCCGGGCCCCCAGGGGGGGGGCCCCCCCCCCTTTTTGTAAAACCCTTAAAAAGGACAAAGGTTTAAGGGGGTTCCCGTGCCCCCCGGGCCCCCAAAGGGCCCCCCCCCTCTGTACCCACCTTACAGGACAGGGGGAAGGGGGGGGCCCCGTTCTGCCCCCGGGGTCCCCCCCCCTCTGTAAAACCCTTTCCCCGGGACCCGGTGAAAGGTCAGTGCTGACCCAAACAAGGCCCATCCCCCAAACCCCCTGTTAAAAAACCAAAACCTTTTCCCCCGGGACCAAAAAGGGGAAAAGGGGCCCGTTGCTTCCCCAAACCCCCAAATCCCCCAAAATACAAACCCCCAAAAAAGGAACCCCGGCCGGGAAGGGAGTGGGGAGTTCTGTCCCAAAGGGCCTCTTTCCCCCTCTGTACCCCAACCCTTAAAAGGAAAGGGATGAAAAGGTTTTTTGCTGCCCCCGGCTCTCCCCCCTCTGTTCCAAAAATTACAGGAAGGTTTAAAAAAAGGTCAAGGGGTTTGGGGGCCCCAGGGGCCCCCCCCCCTCTGTACCACCTTACAGGGCAGGGAGGTCCCGTTTCTGCCCCCAGGGGCCCCCCCCCCCTCTGTACCACCTTACGGACAGGTTTAGGGGGTCAAATGGCCCCCGGGCCCCCGGCCCATCCCCCCCCTGTACCACCTTTCAGGACGGTGGAGGGCAAATGCTGTCCCCCAGGGTTTCCCCCCCCCTCTTGTACCCCAAACCTTTTCAGGACCGGGGAGAGGTTTTAGTGCTGCCCCCAGGGGCCCCCCCCCCCTCTGTACCCAAACCCAAAAGGACAGGGAGGGGTTAGTGCCCCCAAGGGCCCCCCCCCCTCTGTTTAACCCCCCTTACAGGACAGGGGGGGAGGTCGTGCTGCCCCCCAGGCCCTCCCCCCCTCTGTACCAAACCCTTCCCCCAAGGTGAGAGGTCCGGTTCCTTGCCCCCCAGGCCCCTACCCCCTAATTGTACCATTTTTAGGGCTGGGGAAAGGTCAGTATTTTCCCCCAGGGCCAATTCCCCCCCTCCCTTGTTTTAACCTTACAAGGCCCCAGGGGGGGGGGGGGGGGAGGTAAAATTTTCTTCCCCCGGTTTTAATCCCCCCTCTGCCCACCTTACCGGCAGTGTGGGCCCCGCCCCCGGGTGCCCCACCCTCCCCCTCTGTAAAACCCCCTTACAGGACAGGTGAGAGGGCAGTTCTGCCCCCAGGGGGCCCCCCCCCCCTCTGTTAACCCCCTTACAAAGGGCAGGTGAGAAATTTGTGCTTTTCCCCAGGCTCCCCCCCCCTCAGACCACCTTAAAAGGGAAAAGGGGAGGGTCCCGGGGCTGCCCCCCAGGCCCCTCCCCCCCCCTTTTACCCACCTTTCAGGAAAGGGTGAGGGCCCGTGCTGCCCCCGGCCCCCCCCCCCTCTGTACCCCCCTTACAGGACAGGGGAGAGGGCCGTGCTGCCCCCCGGCCCCTCCCCCCTCCGTACCACCTTACAAAGGGCAGGGGGAAGGTCAAATGCTGCCCCCCGGCCCAACCCCCCTCCGTACCCTTACAGGAAAAGGTGAGAGGTCAGTGCTGCCCCCAGGCCCCCCCCCCCGTTACCCCCCCTTACAGGGGCGGTGAGGGTCAGTGCTGCCCCCCAGGGGTCCTCCCCCCTCTGTAGCCACCTTACAGGAAAGTTTGAGAGGTAATGTGCCCTCAGCGGCACCTCCCCCCGCTGTCCCCACTTACTGGACTGGTGAGAGGTCTGTGCTTGACCCCAGGAACCCTACCCCATATGTACCCACGATTAATGGTCAGGTGATGGAGGTCAGTACTGCCCCTCAGGCCTCTCACCACCTCTGTTCCAACCTTACAGGACAGGTGAGAGGTCTAGTGCTGCCCCCTGGGCCCTCCCCCTCTGTTCCACCTATAAGGACAGGTGAGAGGGCAGTGCTGCCCCCTGGCTCCTCCCCCCTCTGTACACACCTTACAGGACAGGTGAGAGGTCAATGCTGCCCTCAGGCCCCTCCCCCTCTGTACCACCTTACAGGACAGGGGAGAGGTCAGTGCTGCCCCCAGGCCTCTCCCCCCTCTGGACCACCTTACAGGACAGGTGAGAGGTCAGTGCTGCCCCCAGGCCCCTCCCCCTCTGTACCCACCTTACAGGACAGGTGAGAGGTCAGTGCTGCCCCCAGGCCCCTCCCCCCTCTGTACTCACCTTACAGGACAGGTGAGAGGTCAGTGCTGCCCTCAGGCCCCTCCCCCTCTGTACCACCTTACAGGACAGGTGAGAGGTCAGTGCTGCCCTCAGGCCTCTCCCCCATCTATACCACCTTACAGCTGTTCCAGATTCCTGAATGGCTGATATCATGTGAGCTGTGGTGGCGGCCATGTTGGTTGTCACCCAGCTGTGCCAGATGCTGTAGTGGATTGTGCCCTTGGCCCGGTGTCCGCAGTAATCCCCTTCCCTTGTATTGCGCACATTCCACACCTGCTTATTAGTTCCACCTCGCTCGCTCCACTAGCGGCAGCGGCTAATGATTGCCGCACGGTCACTGTGTAACTAACGCCGCCGTCCCCAGGTTCACATCCCGGCAATCACTGCGCTGGAATTTCTGGAATTTTCTACAATCAGAGGGGAATTTAATTAAGCAGAACCAGGATCTGGGAAAGGGACGAGCGGCGCAGAGAAGACAACAGGACATAGATCTGAGCCTGGGAAAGCTGGGTGACAGCAGGTGTCCGCCTCCCGGGACACTGGCTGTAGATGGGGGCAGCTCAGGGCTTCCATAAAGCTGAGCGTCATCCATACGGCTGGAACTCAGCTCTCCCAGGACAAGTCAGAGAGCGGCCGGAGCCGACATGGAACAGGGAGGACAGTGGGGATCACTTCGGGGTCAAAGCTGGCACCACCTTGTATCACCCTATGACCTCAGCAGCCGGAGGTCCAGGACCCCGACAACCCCAGAAAAAGACAGGACACTAATCTGAACAGAGACAAGTCCTGGGTTAGGAGTCCGGTGGGTGGTCCTAATGACTGACAGTTACACTTGGGCAGCTGTCAATCACCTAGTAGGCCCGCCCACTGAACACACAGCTCTAGCGACTGACCTGCTTCCCTCAGCACGGTCGACTCACAACACGACAGGTCAATGTCAGAGGAGGCGGCCGTGTGTAATATCCCTCTATATACACCTCTGTGTACACGAGTATACAGACACAGGATCCGCCGCTTCCACTACAACCTGTCACCCCTCAGTACAGGGCCCCCAATAAGCCCCCCTCAGGTGATTGATGGCCCCGTCCTCTATTACATGGAAATGCAAGGAGCTGCCAGATGTTACATTACACAGAGGAGGAGCAGGCATGATGGGGAGGTGATAGCTCAGCCACGGTATCACAGGGGAAAGGGTTAGATTTTCCCCCGGCTCAGCGGGTGGGATACAGGATTGGATTAGTTTTCACGGGGGGCACGGTATCACGCGGGGTGGGATTTTGATACACAGCCCCAGAAAGGGCAGTATAAACAAAATTGGATTAGATAAACAGTCAGCAGGGCGGTAAACACACAGGGTTTGGAATTTTTGATACACAGTCAGGGAGCGTATCACACAGGATAGGATTAGATAAACAGCCCCAGCGAAGGGGATTCCCCACAGGATAGGATTAGATAAACAAGGTCAGCAGTTTTGGGATCCCACAGGGTAGGATTTGATTTCACAGGCCCCAGCAAAACCCGGGATCACCAGGATAGGATTTTTTTTTCAGCGCCGCCGATTTGGGATTTACAAGGGATAGGATTTGATACACAGCTCGAGGCTGTATCCCCCCCCGGGATGGGGTTAGATACATAGCCCCCAGCAGACTGTATCACACAGGTAGGATTTGATGCACAGTAAACAAACCGGTATTTACCCAGGATAGAAAATTAAAAATACCCCAGTCAAGGGAGGGCGGTATCCCAAAAAAGGGTAGGTTTTGATAACGGGTCAAAACAGACGGTATCCCACAGGATAGGATTAGATACACATCCAGCAGCAGTATCAAAAAAAAGATTGGTTAGTACAAAGTTTAGCAGACGGTTTTCTCAAAATGATGGGTTTTTGATTAACAGCTCAGCAGGGTGTACACACAGGGGTTGGATTAGTACACGGGGTCAAACAAAACGGTAAAACAGGGGTAGGGTTTTTGATAAAAAGCTCAGCAGGTGTATCACACAGGGTAGGGGTTTCTTTAAAAAAGGAAAAAAAAAGGGACGGGCGCTCGTACTTTGGATTAAATCCCGTGGAGGGCCACCAAAGGGTGAAAAAAAAAAACTTTGTTCCAAATAAAACAATTTAAGAAAGGGGGCCTTAAAGCTTTAAGAAAATGTGCAGAACGCGTTTCGGCCCCGGCACTTCCTCAGATGGAAAAAAAATGTTAAATTGTATGAGGGAAGAAAGAAAAGAGGTTTATAGATTGAGTAAAACCCAAAAAAAGTGATAGGGGAAGGAATAAAACCTTTTCACCATTTTTTTATAAAAAGGGCAAACAAAAGAACCCCAAAAGAGAATTTTAAAAAATTGGGGGTTTTAAAGCAAAAAAGGAATTTTCATTGGTAGAAGCAAAGGCGGGAAAATTTAAATCAAACCCAAAAGGGGGTGAGACACTCTATCCCATATTGTAATGTGGGTAAAAAATGACAATCACGGGGGTTTTACAAACTACTGCTTAATAGGTTAGTTTCCAAAAGGGGGGAAAATTTTTAATTAGCCCTTTGGGAAGGCTCTATAGTGTGTTTAAGGGTTTAGAAAAAAAAAGCCCCTTTGGGCCCTGATATAGGGGTGTGGAGCGCTCTGAGAAAAGAGTGCTTGGGCTGTAAAATTGGGAGTGTGCGGAGCGCTTGGAAAAAAAGAAACGCTTGGGTGTTTATATTGTGTGCGGAGCGCTCCCCCGGGGAAAAGGGGTGCTTTGGGGTGTGATGTTGGGGTGCGGGGGCGCTCTGAGAAAAGGCTTGGGGCCCTGATATTGTGTGCGGAGCGCTTGAGAAAAGAGTGTTGGGGTTTTGATGGATGTGCGGAGCGCTCTGGGGAAAAGAGCGTTGGGCTTGATATAGTTGTGGGGAAAGGGTTGAAAAAAAGAGTGCTTGGGCTGTGTTTTTTGTGCGGGGGCGCTTGAGAAAAAAGCGTTGGGCCCGTGTTTTAGTGTGCCCGGGCGCTCTTTAGAAAACAGGGCTTGGGGGGTTATTATATTTTGCGGAGCCTTTGAGAAAAGAGCGTTGGGCTGTGATGTAGTGTGCGGAGCGCTCTGGAAAAGGGGCGCTTGGGCTTTTGATGTAAAGTGCGGGAACGTTGAGGGAAAAAGGGGCTTGGGCTTGTGATATAGTGTGCGGGCGCTCTTTAGAAAAAAGCGCTTTGGGGTGTTTATATAGTGTGGGAGCGCCCCTGGGAAAAAAGCGCTTTTGGGGTGTGATATAGTGTGCGGAAACGCTTGAGAAAAGAGCGCTTGGGTGGGATGTGTGTGCGGAGCGCTTGGGGGAAAAGAGCTTGGGCCCGTGATGGTAATGTGCGGAAGGGGTCCTGAGAAAAAAGGGGCTTGGGGTTTTGATATAGTGTGCGGAGGCTTGAGAAAAAAAGGGGCTTGGGGTGTGATTATTGTGACGGGCCCCTTGAGGGAAAAAAGGTTTTGGGTGTGATATAGTGTGGGAGCGCTCTGAGAAAAAAGCGGTTGGGGTTTGATTTTAGTGTGCGGAGCGCTCTGAGGGAAAAAAGAGGGTTTTGGGCCCGTGATTATAATGTGGGAGCACTTGAGAAAAGAGAGCTTGGGGGTGTGATGTAGTTTTGGGGGAGCGCTCTGAGGAAAAAAAAGCGCTTGGGGGTGTGATTTTAGTGTGCCGGGGGCGCTCTGAGAAAAGAGGCTTGGGCTGTGTTATAGTGTGCGGGGCGCTCTTTTGGGAAAAAAAAGCGCCCTTGGGGTGTGTTTTAGTGGGGGGAGCGCTCCCGAGAAAAGAGCGGGTTGGGCTGTGATGTTGTGTGCGGAGCGGTTGAAAAAAAAGGGGCGCTTTTTGCTGTGATATTTTGTGTGCGGAGCGCTCTGGGGAAAAGGAAAACGCTTGGGCCTTTTTGATTATATGTGCGGAGGCCTTGAGGGAAAAGAGCGCTTGGGCTGTGATTTTTTTGGGTGTGCAAGGGGGCGCTCTGAGAAAAAGCCCCTTGGGTGTGATGTGTGTGGGAGCGCTCTGAGAAAAGAGCGCTTTGGGCCCTGATTTTAGGGGTGCGGAGCGCTCTTTTGGGGAAAAAAGCGCTTGGGCCGTGATTTTTAGTGTGCGGAGCGTCTGAAGGAAAAAAGCGTTGGGCTGTGATTTTAGGTGCGGAGCGCTTTGAGAAAAGAAACGCTTGGGCTGTGTGTAGTGGCGGAAGGGGCTCTGGAAATGAGCGCTTGGGCTGTGAAATTTTGTGTGCGGAGCGCCCCTGAGAAAAGAGCGTTGGGCTTTTGATGGTTAGGTGCGGACGGGTCCCCGAGGGAAAAAAGCGCTTTTAGCCGTGATTTTTGTGTGGGTACGCTCTGAAAGGGAAAAAAGCGTTTGGGGGCCGGGGGTATTAGGGTGCGGAGCGCTCGAGAAAAGAGCGCTTGGGCCGTGATATAGTGTGCGGAGCGCTTGAGGGAAAAGAAACGCTTGGGCTTATTTTAGGTGTGGACCCCTAAGGGAAAAAGAAACGCTTGGGCTGTTTATGTGTTTGCGGAGCGCTCTGAGAAAAAGGCGCTTGGGGGGTGTGTTTTAGGGGTGCGGGAAGGCTCTGAGAAAAGAGCGCTTGGGGGTGGGGATATAGTGTGCGGGGGGCTCTTTTAAAAAAAAGAAACGTTTGGGGTGTTTATGTTGTGTTTCGGGCGCTTTTGGGGAAAAGAGTCTTGGGCTGTGATATAGTGGGGCGGAGCGCTTGAGGGAAAAGAGCCACCCCCCGACCCCAAAATGCCGGGAAAGGGGCGCAGGGCACCGACAAGCCGTGCCGGTAATAAAGTGAAAACTTTTTGTGGTTTTCCCAAGAATAGGAAGGGGGTTTTTCGGTGATTATAACAATAAAACCCCTTGAATGTGTTTGTAGTGAAGGAAAAAAAAAAAAAAAAGAGCAATGTGAAATGTTTCCGGTATTTTGGGGCACCAAAATATATAGAAAGGTTGTAAGGGAAGACCCAAAAGGTGTTGGGATACAAAAAAAAATTTAAACCAAAAGACTAAAGGTTGGGGTTTAAACAAAATACTGTTGGTGAAAGGGGCACTTGTGAAAGGGGGGCACTAAAAACCCTGGTAGAATGCGGAAAAAAGACGGGAAAATGAATACTGACACAGATCTCTTGTTTGTTTAAAAAAAAAGTAGGGGTATAATTTTGAAAATTTTCGAAGTGGGTTTTGTATTAATAAACCCAAGCTCTGCCCGGGTTTATTTTAGGCCAAATTTGGGGGGTTTTACTGTGGGAAAAAGTGAACATTTTCCCAAAATTTCTTCTCTCTTTTGTAATATTCGGAAAACCCGTCATGGGGTGTCTGGTGTTACGTGGTCTAAACGGCCCTGTGTATCGGTGTTAGTGGTCTATGGGGCCCTGGGGTATCCCGGTGTTACGTGGTCATCGGTCCCGTGTATCTGGTGTTACTGGTCTACGGTCTTTTTGGATGTGGGGGTTAAGGGGGCCTATCTGTCTTGGTTTTCCCGGGGTTACTTTGGGCTATCGGTTAAAGTGTATCTGGTGTTACGTGGTCTAATTGGCCAATTGGGGTATCCGGTGTTACGTGGTTATCGGGGCATGTGTATGTGGTTTAGTGGTTTTCTGTATGTGTAAAAACGGGGGTTAGGCGGTTTTATCGGTCATGTGGATCTGGTTTTTCGGGTCTACGGCCAAAGTGTAATTGGGGTTAACCCGGCCCCGGGGCCTATGGTCCCCCGTGTATCTGGTGGGTTTCGTGGTCTTTTCGGTTTTCCCGTGTATTGGTGGGTTGTTGGGGCTATCGGCCCTGTGTATCTGGTGTTTGTGGTCTATCGGTCCGGGGTATCTGGTGTTCGTGGTCTATCGGTCCTTTTGTTTTGGGGGTTTTTGTGGGGCTATGGCCTGTTTTATCTGGGGTTTTCGTGGGGCTTTCGGGCCCCGTGTATCTTTGGGGTTACTGGGGTTTTCGGTCATGTGTATCTTGGGGTTTCGTGGTCTATCGGCCATGTGTATTGGTGTTTTCGTGGTTTATGGCCTGGGGTATCTGGTTTTTACGTGGTCTATGGCCCTGTGTATTGGTGTTACCCGGGGGGTATCGGCCCCCGTGGTTTAAACTGGGTTTTTGTGGGGTTTTTGGCCTGTGTATTGGTTTTACGTGGGCTATCGGGCCCTTGTGTATTTTGGTGTTACGTGGTCTATCTGTTTGTTTTCTGGTGTTTCGTGGGGGGGGGGGGGTATTTGGCCCTGTGTAATTTGGTGTTACTGGTCTATGGGCCCGTGTTCTGGGGGGTTACGGGGGGTCTATCGGCCATGTGTATTTTGGTTTTTACGTGGTCTTTTCGGCCATGTGTATTGGTGTTTCGTGGTCTATCGGCCATGTGTATCTGGTGTTACGTGGTCTATCGGCCATGTTATCTGGTGTTACGTGGTTTTATCGGCCCGGGTATTGGTGTTAGTGGGTTTTTGGCCCTGTGGATCTTTTGGGGTTTCTTGGGCTATGGCCCTGTTTAAACTGGGGGTTAGGGGTCTTTTCGGGCCCCGTGTATCTGGTGTTACGTGGTTTTTCGGCCATGTGTGTTGGTGTTACTTGGTTTTATCGGTTATGTGTTTGGTGTTAAGTGGTTTTATTTGGTCCCGTGTATCTGGTGTTAAGTGGTTCTATCGGCCATGTGTATTTTTGGGGTTAAGTGGTTTTATCTGCCTGTGTATGTGGTGTTACGTGGTCTATCGGCCAAAAGTGTAGGGGGTGTTTCGTGGTCCCATCGGCCATGTGTATGTGGTGTTACGTGGTCTAGGGCCCCGTGTAAATTTTTTTTTACGTGGGCTATCGGCCATGGGTATCTGGTGTTAAAAATTGGGCTATCGGGGATGGGGTTTCTGGTTTTCCGGGGGTCTTTCGGGGCCCTGTGTTTTTGGTGTTAAGTTGGGGCTATCGGGCCTTTTGTATTGGTGTTTCGTGGTCCTTTTCGGCCCTGTTTTATCCGGTGTTACGTGGGGGCTATCGGCCATGTGTTTTTGGTGTTACGTGGGCTATCGGTCCCGTTTTATGTGGTGTTACGTGGTTTTATCGGTCCCGTGTATTGGTGTTTTCGGGGGTCTATTTGGCCATGTGTTTTCTGGGGTTTTCGTGGTCTATCGGCCATGTGTATCTGGTGGGTTTCGTGGTCTATCGGCCCTGTGTATCCGGTGTTACGTTTGGGGCCCATGGCCTGGTATGTGGTGTTACGTGGTCTATCGGCCCTGTTTTTATTGGTGTTTTCGTGGTCTTTCGGCCCTGTGTACTGGTGTTACGCGGTTTTCGGCCAAAGTGTGTTGGGTTTCGCGGTCTATCGGGCCCCGTGTATCTGGGGTTACGTTTTGGTTTTTAGGCCATGTGTGTCTGGGTTACGGGGGTCTAACGGGCCCCCTGTATCCCGGTTTTTACGTGGTCTATCGGTCTGTGTGTCTGGTTTTTTACGTTTGGGGGTTTCGGTCCTTTTGTGTCTGGTGTTACGTGGTTATCGGGGCCTTGTAAACTGGTTTTTTCGGGGGTCTATCGGCCATGTGGTTTTCTGGGGGGTTAAAAGTGGGGCTAATTTGGCCATGTGTTTTCTTGGGTTACACTTTGGTCTATCGGCCCCGTGTTAAACTGGTGTTTCTTTGGGCTTTTCTGGGCCTGTGTGTCTTTGGGGTTAAAGTGGTCTATCGGTATGTGTGGGCTGGTGTTTTTTTTGGGCTATCTTTTCCTGTGTATTGGTGTTTTGTGGTCTATCCCGGGCATGTGTTTTCTGGTTTTTACGTGGGGCTAAAACGGTCCAGTGTTTTTGGGGGTCTATCGGGGCCTTTTTGTGTCTGGTGTTACGGGGGTCTATCGGGCCTGTGGTCTGGTGTTTGTGGTTATCGGTCCTGTGTGTTTGGGGTTCGGTTTTTATTTGGGGCCCTGTGTGTCTGGTGTTTCGGGGTCTATCGGCCATGGGGTTCTTGGGGTTTTTGCGGTCTATCGGTCCCCGTGTATTGGTGTTACCCTTTGGGCTATCTGTCCTGTGTGTCTGGTGTTACGTGGTTCTATTTTGGCCATTTTTGTTCTGGTGTTACGTGGGGCTTTGGTTGTGTATCCTTTTGGGTTACGTGGTCTTCGGCCATGTTATTGGTGTTACGTTGGGCTATTTTGGGGGCCCGTGTATCTGGGTTTTCGTGGTTTTACGGTCAAAATTTTTTTTTTATTTTTTCTATCTTTTTAAATTTCTTTTCAAATTCTTTCCATTTTCTTTTTACTTCTATCCATTTATTTTTACTTTACCTTTTAACTTTTAAATTTCTATCCCAAAATTTATTTAAAATTGTTACCCCTTTTCTCCCTTTAACTTTTACTTTAATCTTCCTTTATCCTTTTACTTTCTTTAAATTTTATTTCTTTAAAACCCTTTTAAATTTTCTTTCCCCCCCCCCTTTTTAGGGATCGGGTTTTAACCCAAAAGTTAAATTTTTTACTGGGCCACCCCGGCCCCTGGTATCTTTTGGGGTTTGGTTATGGGCCTTTTTTTTTTTATGGTTAAAGGGATGGTAGTTTATTATTTTTTTATCCCTGGTTAATCTTGGTGGGTTTCGGTGGCTATTTTGGGCCCTTTTGTATTTGGTTTTGTGGGCCTATGGGGCCCTGTGTTTTCTTTTCGTTTTTTAACGGTTTGTATTCTGGGTGTTAAAAGGGCTAAAAAAAAGGTTTCCTTTTTTTCGGTGTTTGTGGTCTTCGGTATTTGTTTCGGTGTTTTGGGCCTTATGGAATTTTGGGGGTTGGTTTTTACGTGGTCTATCTGTTCCCGTGTATCTGGTTTAACCCTGGTCAAAACGGTCCCGTGAAAGTGGGTTAGGGGGTCTATCGGTCCCGTTATTGGTGGGTTTCGTGGTCTAAGGCCCTGGTATTGGGTTAAAGTGGTTATCGGGGCCCTGTGTATCTGGTGTTTTCGTGGTCCCATCGGTCCCGTGTATCTGGGGTTTTCGTGGGCATCGGTCCCTTTTGTATCCCGGGTTACGTGGTCTATCGGCCAAGGGGTATGTGGTTTACGTGGTCTATCGGGCCCTGGGTATGTGGTTTTTTACGTGGGCTATTTGGTTTTTTTTGGGGATTGGTGTTACCCTGGGGTTTTCGGTCCTGTGGTTTTCTGGTGTTACGTGGGCTATCGGCCCTGTGTATCTGGGGTTAGTGGGGCTATCGGCCCCGTGTATCTGGGGTTTCGTTTGGGGTTTTCGGTTCCCGTGTATCTGGTTTTTACGTTGGGCTATCGGTCCTGGTATTTTGGTGTTTCGTGGGGCTATCGGCCCCAAAGTGTATCTGGTGTTAAGTGGTCTATCGGCCATGTGTATTGGGTGTTAAGTGGTCTATCTGGGCCCTGGTTTTGTCTGTTGTTACGTGGTCTATGGTCCTGTGTATCTTGGGGTTAGTGGCCCATTTGGGCCCCTGGGGGTGTTGGTGTTAAGTGGTCTATCGGCCCTGTGTATTGGTGTTTCGTTTCATCTGTTCCCCGTGTGGGTTTGGGGTTACGTGATCTAAAAAGGCCCTGTGTATTTTGGTGTTCCCTGGGTTTTTATCGGCCAAAGTTTTATTGGTGTTACGTGATTTTATCGGCCCTGTGTTTTCTGGTGTTTCGTTTGGGCTATTTTGTCCTGTGTTTCTGGTGTTACGTGGTCTTTCGGCCCTGTGTTTCTGGTGTTACGCGGTCTATCGGCCATGGTATCTGGGTGTTACGTGGTTTATCCCGTTTCCCGTGTATCTGGGGTTAGTTGGGCCCTTTCGGTCATGTGTATTTGGTGTTACGTGGTCTGTCCCGTGTATTGGTGTTACGTGGGCTATCGGCCCTGGGGTATTGGTTTTTACGTGGTCTATCGGTCCCGTGTATTTTGGGGTTCGTGGGGGCTACGGTCCCGTGTGTTGGTGTTACGGGTTTGGTTTATCCCCCCATTGTAAATTTTGGCCCTTACGTGGGCTATGGCCATGTGTTTTTCGGTGTTACGTGGTCTATCTGTCCCGTGTATTGGCGTTAAAAGTGGTCTATCGGCCATGTTTTATTGGTGTTACGTGGTCTAAACTGTCCTGTGTATTTTGGTGGTTTTGGGGGTCTATTCGGCATGTGTATTGGTGTTACGTGGTTATCCTTTTCCTGTGTATGTGGTGTTACGTGGTCTACCGGGCCCTGTGTATCTGGTGTTTTCGTTTGGGCTATCGATCAAAGGGGTTTCTGGTGTTTCGTGGTCTATCTGTCCCGTGTATTTGGTGTTTTTTGGGGGTTATCGGCCCATGTGTATCTGGTGTTACGTGGTTATCGAAACATGGGGTTTTCTGGTGTTACCCTGGTCTATCTGGGCCCTTTTATCTGGTTTTTAAAGTGGGGCTTTTCGGCCCCGTTATTTTGGTGTTACGTTTGGGCTACGGGCCCGTGTATCTGGGGTTTTCCCTGGGTTTTCGATCAGTGAAAACTGGTGTTACGTGGGGCTATCTGTCCCGTGTATCTTTGGGGTTACGGGGTCTATCGGCCTTATTGGTTCTGGGTTAAAGTGGGCTTTGGGCCTGTGTATCTGGGTTACGTGGTCTATCGGCCCCGTGTTTTGGTGTTCGTGGTCTTCTGTCCCGGTATTGGTGTTACGTGGTTTTTATCGGCCATGTGTATTTTGGGGTTACGGGTCTATCTGTTACTGTGTATGTGGGGTTACGTGGTCTATCGGCCTTGTGTATCTGGTTTTTCGTGGGCTATTTGATCATGTTTTATCTTGGGGTTAGTTGGGCTATCTGTTCCTTTTTGGGGGTTTGGGGTTACGTGGTCTATCGGTCCTGTGTATCTGGTTTTTAAAGTGGTCTATCGGTTCCCGTTTTATCTGGTGTTACGGGGTCTATCTGTCCTTTTGTATCTGGTTTTTAACCCTGGTCTATCGGTCATGTGTTTCTGGTGTTACGTGGTCTATCGGTCCTTTGTATCTGTTGTTTGTGGTCTATTTGTCCTGTGTATCTGGTTTTTACGTGGTTTTATCGGCCATGTGTTTAGGTGTTACGTATGCCAAAAAAAAAGGGGAAAAAAAAGGGGGCCCCACAATAGTGTTATACTGTTATAACAAATTTAGGGATTGAATAAAATTGGATTCTCACCTTGGGGGGTTTTTGCGCTTATAATATAGAGGCACCCAAAACTATATGGGCCTTTTCGGGGCAAATTTTTTTACCGTAAACCCCCAGGTTTTTTTAGGGGGGGGGGGGAGCCGCAGGTTTTACTGATGCCCCGGTGTCCGGTGGGGAAAAAACGCCAATGAAAAAAAAAAAATGGGACCGGCCGGGCCCTGCAGGATTAAAAACCCCGAGCTAAACGGTTTACATTAAAAAAAGTATTTATTCTTAAAAATGCAAGATTTTACTCTCACAGAATTAAAAACAAAACATACAGATTAGACTTTACGCGTTTCGCGAGAGCCCTCGCTTCATCAGAAGTGTTACGTGGTCTATCGGTTGGATGGTTAGTGTTGTGGGGTCTTGCTGGTGGAATTCTTTATTGGGCCTTGATACACTGTGATTTAAAGATGCCCTTTCTTGATACGGGATCTGTGGCCATTTAATCTCAGATGTAGCGGATGGGGTGGTGCCCGGGCCCAAAACTGGCAGTCACAATTTTAATCAGGTAGAGGGCAAAGGCATTCTACAATTCAAAAGTTTTTTCATGTTATAGGGGGACATTGGTAGTTTAGAATAGAAAAGTAGTTTTTAGTGACTATAGAAAGGTTTCTGCAGAGGCATGAATGGCCCGGCCCCCTTTGGGGTGCGCTCGCCCGCCCCCATTATGGGGCGGGATTTATTTTTATTTGGACCTTTAAAACAAAACTGGGAGAAAAGAGTTTTAATGTTGGGAAACTCTTCTAAAGGTTTGGTTGGGGTTTTTTTTGGGAAGGGTTTTTTGAAAAAAAAAGGGGTCTTTTTGGTTTTTTGTGGGCCCGTGCTTTCTCGGTGTTTTTGAAAATTTTGCTGTATTGGGTGACCGGGGGGAAAATTTTTTCTTTTTCACATTTTTAGTTTTTTAAAAATTTGTTCGTTTGTGCTAAGCAGTCTTTCTGTTGCAGTTGAGCCAGTTTGTTTCAGCCCCTTGTGACGATGCGAGGGGGAAAAAAACCCTTTTTTAAGAATCTGTTTTTTGATTTTTGGTTTGTTCACTACAGAAACCCAAATAAAAGAGCAGTTTTTTTCTTTAAAAAGAAAAATTTTTGGGGAATTTTGGGGAAATTTTGGGTTTTCTAAAGGGTTGATTTACCACATGGATGTAACTATTTTACATTTCAATTTTGCAATACCTCCTGATGTTTCCCTTTCCGGGATTGAGACCAGGACGACCCCGGCTCTGTTCCCCCGGGGTTTTGTGATTTAAGACCCCAAAAGGTTTTTATGGTGTTGTGCTTTATACTAGATCGCAAACACCCCCAGGTGGGGCACTTTATTATTTTATTTTTTCTATTCTCAGACGTACTTTACATAGAGCGCCCTCTCCTATTTTTTTTTATTCTAAGGATAAAGTTGATACAGAGCTCGCAGACAGTATTTACAAAAAGATGGGCTTAGATACACAGCCCCAGCAGAAAAGGTATCAAACCCGGGTGGGCTTAGATAAACGCTCAGCAGAAGTTCACAACAGGATAAAGGGTTAGATACACAGCCCCAGAGGGGGTACACAAAAATGGGGGCCTTTTGATACACAGTCAGCAGGCAGTAACACCAAAGTGGGGTTTTGGTTTCACAGCCTAAACAGACGGTATCCCCACAGGATAGGATTAGATACACAAATCAGCCCGACTGTATCCACAGGATAGGGAAATTTGATACAGCAAACTCAGCAGAAAAGGTATCACACAGGTAGGATTTGATACCCAGCTCAGCGACGGG